>JALPQI010001122.1:0-142096 GCA_025490895.1 Thaumatotibia leucotreta | reverse complement strand
CCTCGCCGGGAAACTTTGAACGGCCTGCGATTTCTTTGTTATTTTTAATATCGACTTTTTTGCGCTTCAGCGGCGGCTGCTAATGGATTTTCAATATTTGTGTTGACAGACAAACAAGGGGGGGGCAAATGGAATGAGCCCCGACACTCGGTTTGCAAGCTTCCTTCTTACAGCGGCGCCTCAAGATCTCATCTATTTGTTTCTTTGTTTCTGATTCTTTGCCGATTAACCGAGTCGATGGATCATTTCCGCTGGACAAGTAAGGTCCGACCGAGACTATGGATTTTGTCTTGGCCGAGACCGAGACTCGTACAATTTAGTTCGCGGCCGAGAATCTCGGTCGGACCTTATGGACAAGATCAGAATCGTTTTATAATAATATACTTTTATTAAAATCTACCTCTCTTAGCTACAATGTAAAAAAAAACTTGAAAAAATAATACGTCGATCGCTGTTTGCTATTTATAGCCCTCCTTAGCCCATCATGCCCACATGATAAATTACTTCAGTTTAACCGTTTATTTTTTCTCTTGAATGGTTAAGCTGTCCCACTAATCCCACTATACCTCAAAATCAGTTATCTTACTGTAGGTAAATAGTGTGCATTATTAAAAACTAAATAAGTGTCGATAAAAAACACCAAAGCATCCTCGAAAACAAGTAAACATAATATACATCAACATCATTGAATGAAAACGTTTCCTACATCAGCATTTCCATTTTATCGCCCATATATTTGTCCACGTAGCTTAAGCACGTAAGCTTGTGTTTAGTAAACATTGCCTCGCTACATCACCTCCACGCATCTAACATACTACTTGCTGAGCCAGATAAGCGGGGGTAAAAATTATTGTCTGTTTATCTTCCCCGTCTTGTTAGCATATACATCGTGGGAGCTCCCATGTTAAAGCAATATAATTAAACTTAGATACCAAGTTAGATTGATGCGCAACACGCGTACGTGCTTAGGCAATATGTGGATAATGTAGATATAATATATCATCGTTCTAATACCTACGCCGTATTTAGAGTTCAGAAATTAAAATAACTGTATGGGAACCCGGAGATTAATCAAAAATGTTTTAAAGACTTAGCAGTGTACGATGTACAGAAAAGTAACAATATTATCGATAAATATCTGGAAATTATCATGGGAAAATTTTCATGCAAGTTTTGATTGAGAACATTCTCTTTTAAATTAGGTGTAGTTAATTACCCAAAGTCTTATCAGTTGATGATTACTTCATTTGAATTTATCAAGTGCCATAGCAATTGACCTTGGCCGTAAATGTACGAATAACAATGCCAACAAAAAACCGTTCTCAATTTCGGAGAATTTCTAGGTCTATCTACTGTTGGCACATAAATCGATAGTTCTTTGAAAATCGTAATAATACTTATGTTTTTTTATTCATCGTACTAAATTACAAATATCGTAAATACTTTTAAAAGTTGTATGAATTGTAATTGTGGCCGACGCCGACGTCAAATATAAGTTTATTTGACGTCGGCCACAATTACAAAACCGTTTAGATGTAGCCAGTGCCAGGATTTCCTTTCAAGAGTTTTATTATCCTCAAGCAAAAAATTGTTGCTAACAGTTAAGGATGTCATAAAATTGTCGATTATTTTTTTTTCATAAAATCACATGAATCAAGTGAAGTAACGTGACCGTGAAGAGAACTACGTCCAGCATTTTTTTTTACTGATACTAATAGTTACTACAAACTATCGATCACGTCCATTCCCTACTAAAGTTATCGTTAAATATTGCCTGTCATGTCACGCAAACTCGGCAATGGCCATCCCAATCGGTTGCAGAGTTCGGGTGAGTTGTTCACTTCTTGACATACCTCCTGTAAAAATAAATCTAGTCTAATTTTACTCTTAACTATTCCTGTTCCTCAACAATGGCTCGAGGTTTTCAGAGATTTTCAGAAAATAGCAAGAAACATGAGTACATAATTCTTATGCAACATAACATTATTTAATCCTGATAAGTATGCGTCGCTACTTGATTGCGACAGGGCTGCCTGTAGTCGTACCATGAGTTGGAAAGTAAAGGAAATGTTAGGTTTTACTCGATAGGTAATGCATTCTATCGCGCTCGTACTGACATATACGTATTGGAGCGAGCGCGATGCCCTACTTTACGTATTGAGAAAAACCTAACGTTACCAATACCTACTTACAAAGTCATGGTACATGGTGGCTAGTGGTGTTACATTACAAACGCTCACTGTTCTGTAACTTTCGATATCGAAGGAGAGGGTAGGACTCCCACTTGAAATCGGCAAATTGTTTAGGTGCCATTTGACTTTTATTTCTTCGATAGGGTTCACTCTGCCTTGATTTGGAGCCCTCAATCCTAAAGGCATCTTTTCATGTAGGTATTTATTGTAGGTATATTTTGTTCCATAATCTCAGATTTATTCCATATTTCTATGAACTCAAATATCTACATTACCTATAATATTATTATCTTGCCAATACACAAGTAATTGAACTGACCGTGGAACTCGGTATATTTATATTTGTCTTCTTACACATATAGACGTTCCCATGATTTTATTAATCTACATAGATTCCACAGACTCAAGAGTTGTTTCGCTAACATTCGCGCAACCGATGGGAATACGCTTGCAGTTTTCCTGCCAGTCACGACCAGCGAACTCTATTATCATAACTAGGTACAGATTTCGGATAGCAATCTGACCCTACTCCATTATCTACTAATACTGTTGCCGAGGAAGATGAATTCGCAACATTTTTATAACCCTGAACTGAGATAACTGCTTGCAGAGCCGGTGCCGAAATGTAGATTTTATTATCTTGTTGAACGCCACAATTTATTTGGAGATGCTTACGTTGGTTTTATGTCTATTCCATTCGTATTGGTAGTAAATAGGAATGGATATAAACTTACCTATTTATAAAATGTTACCTTACAATATTAACTATAAATGACTGTGGATGTGTGTCATTAGGGAAATGACATATAGCTAATTTTTTAAATAAAATTCGATGCTTTAATGATATTTATCAGGCGCTGTACAATGTTACTTAATAAGTACCTAGTTACCTACTTATCAACTCTCATATGGGTAAACTTTTGCTCATTAATCACATTATATAGGTAGTTAAATGCACATACCCAAATACCAAAATAAGAAGATTCATATATTATATAAACATTTGGTAGTAGGTACTCGTAGATAAAAATTGTGTTGAAAATAATTATGACACATTGACCTTAATAATGTACTTCGGGCTATTGTTTCAATCTCCTGTATAGTTTTTACAGACCGATATTTTACTTAGGTACCTGTTTATTTCATAAAAAGTTACATATTCTTGGCCAATAATATAAGTACCTACTCCTATCGATTTGCTTTGAATAAATGAAATATTAAGCAAGCACGATGCCCGCAAAGTTACAAAGCAAAGTTTACTAGTTAAGTTCCTACTTCGTACGTCGAAACAACAGTTGAGCTCGCATCGGCTAGTTGTTCAGGAAGAGACATCTATGTCAACAGCAGATTTACAGAAATGCCACAACAGTGAACAGTTAGTTTGCTAAATAGTTTGATGGTGCTGTGATTTCTTTACTGCAATGCTTGAATGTTTGTTTGCAGCCATACGCAATCGACGGAAAAAGGTAGGTAGGTACATGTCAGCTCGATTCGCTAAGCAGAGCTGCTGAGAAACAACATCTTTGTCAACCGCTCTTAAAAAACTACATATTAAATCAAATAAAATGTACAATTAAATAAAAATTTGAATTACAATATAACATCAAAAAATTTCAAAAGTTGATTAGGTAACTGACGGGCATAGGCCGCCCTAACGATTACCACAGTGATCGGTCCTGCGCCACCCGCCATCACATACGATGGAATCCTGCGACCTTCACCAGTTCAACAAATATTTAAACTAATTGAATAGTTAAATTTAATAAATTATGTTTCCCTTAAAAGAAAATACATGTATCACAGATTCAATGACATTCACAGTCTCAAATTAGCATAATAAAGCAACAAATGACAAAAAAAAACTAATTTGTTGTACCTAGGTTTGTACATTGGACACGGTACCCTGAAAACTAGTCTGCAACTTCAAAACCTATATTTATTGGTAATATTACAAAGCAAAGTATATAGTTTGTATTTCGTACGTCAAGTTATCTGCAAGTTGCTCAGGAAAAGACATTTATGTCAATAGCAGATATACGGAATGCCACCCGTGGGCAGGGTTGCTGGAATCGATTGGTGCCGCGTGCGGTCAGACGTGTGACGCGTCGCGGTTGTGGCCAGCCCTGTGTAGCACGAGTGTACAGTATACTTACTATACGTACCTGTCGTACCTACTCGAATGTACGAGAATCTATATCTGTAAACTGAACAATGAACATACTAAAGTATAACTACTCCTGTCCTTAATCACAAAGGTAATAATATTAAACATTTTGTAATAAATTGTCCAATGTAAATAATTAGATTTTAAAGACAAGTACATAATAATACAAGTAGTTTAAATCATAATAATTTTTCCATCTCTGATTCATCCATCCTCCATCACCATAGCGCATTAGTCTTTTCCATTTCCTTCTCAATAGTCTCTATACTCCTGCTGGGACCAGTTTACGGATATCTATTGTTGTGCCCGTGAATGGGTTGTAGCAGGTGTACAACACAGCATATTTCTCCAAAGGGACTCTACGTGTTGGATCTATATCCCCGCGCAAGCCTATCAAAAATCCGGGACGTAATAGCCCGTGAAACAAAGATGATACGAAAATATAATAAAAAATAATTATCAAATAATCATAATGTAAAGAATAATCAAATGATCCCAATAAGGGTTATTCAATAAATGTTATATTATCAAAGTATCGATAGAAACTCTATGATCGGACAACCCGTTCTCCTAAACATCAAGACACAGCTTGGAATTGTTTGACTAAGAATTAGTATGCAGTGATAGCTTCGTTCCTATTGGTGTACTTAAATGGAAACATAATTTTACTTTGGTTACTATGTGCATGTTGTTAGTTATACAGGATTCACAAGCGGCTTTAACTATGTCTGAAACAGCTTACTCATTTTTCATTATTTTAAATGTCACAGCTGTCAAACTTCATTGAAAGCAATCTTTATTCGTCCCTCCCTTTTCCGTCAGACACCGCTGTGGACACATCTACTGTTCGATAGTCTAGGTACGTAATATAATTAAATATAAGCAATCATATGTCGGATCTTGCTCTATGTTTGTGAATAAACACAGTGCTCTATCAAGAAGCCTCTCTGTATTTTATTTCATCATCTCGACTCCATCTGCGCAGCATACTCGCTAACACATGTCATTTCTACATAAACAAAAACCATTTAAAAATTTGTTCAGTTTGACATAATGTCCGTTGATCTCGGTTTTGGGTCTACGATCATTGCTAGGTTCATCATGGTTCTAAGATACTACTATAATTTAAGGTAGGTACTATACATACATACTTTATGTTCATGTGAAGTTCTGAGCATAACAAAATGTAACCAAACAGGTGTGAATGTGCGTTGCGAACTCTTATTATAATTAGTAAAATAACAAGTCCTTAGGTATTTCTAGTAGCAAAAGCCAACGTAAAACAAAATGTTATTACCATTTATAGCTGTTGACCACTAGTAAACATAGTTTATGCGTTGCTTAGTAAGTGAATACATGGCGAGGGTCTTTGTTCGGGGAACTATAAAATTTACATAGGTCTACTGAATCTGCCGGCGAATCATAAAACTTTGACCAGCCGAAGTAGCGCGTCGGCAAAAAACGTAAACAACGCTTTAAACTGAAGTCGGTTGTTGCTTTAAGAGATTTATGGAGTATTAGGGTGCTGTAATGAAAGTATATTAAATGGCTGTTTATTTTATAAGATTGAGTTTTAAGTCGCCATTTAGTTACGTTGTTTTATTAAGATATACAGGGTGCTCGCGAGCAGTGCGAGAGATTTTAACCATCAATCCTGGACAATAACCAAAAAAGTGACGTAAATTCAAAGGTTACCAAAAAATGTTTTTCTTTACCTAAATACTTACGGAAGACAGACACTTAGACACCTGGGTCCCGTTTTATAAAGTTACAAGTTACAATTTTACAGGCGTTTACTGGCAACACTTGCCCCGTTTTTTACAATTTGCGTTTTATAAAAGTACTATGTTACAATTTTACAAGTTACAGGTACAAGTGCCTGTAGCTCAGCCATAGACAAAAATACAAGAGTTTAATAGTTTTAAACTTGTAATCGAACAAGTGTTTTATAAAAATATTGTAAATAACAAGTGTAGTTGTGGTAGACTTGTAACAAAAACTGACGTACGTCTTGAGGCCTGTAACCGCAACTACAAGTGCAATTTTCCCAGTTATTTCGTGTGCTACAGACGTTTGCTCGTAATACTGTTGAAATTATTCGCTTTCTGAGAGATTCTTCACAGTTTTGGCCAACCACCACGGACTCCGAAAACCGCAAACGACGATTTGTCTTTGTCACTTCTAACAAGGCGATATTAGAGTGAAATATGACTACACTTTTTTACTTATGTCTGGAGCATAAGGTCTAAAGTTGTATATATTATTATATTTATTCCCTTGACTGTACCCCGATAGCGTTGACCGAGACTGTTTCAGCTCCTAATAAATTTGGACTTTCGGAGTCGGACACCGTACGACTTCACACAAAATTAGAACATCTCTCTCTTCGTTTTGTTCTGCGGCCCCACTGCGATTTTCGCAAATTTCGAGGATTTGTTTCTCTCACTTTAATTAAGCCTTCGTTGGAGTTACGGCGAAAAATCTTCGAAATTTACGTATTTTGAATTTCGCGGTAGTCGGGCTGATTTTCCATCAAAATAAACATACATAATCTGTGGATACGATTATTTATGTCAGTTTTTATTTTTAAATAGTGATGTCCGTCACGCCTGTAGATGTTACTTGTAATCGAGATTTACCATGGTTCATTACAATTGTAAATTTTTGTGTGTATTTATAAAACACCTGTAATAGTTCATAGTGCATTACAGGTTCCTGTAACCTGTACACTTGTAGCCTGTAACTTGTAACTTTATAAAACGGGACCCTGCAATCTACACTCCTAGACCGTAACACGTAGTCGTCGTAATAAACACAACAGCAAATTTAATACGTACCTATACCTATCATATTTAAAGTTAAGATATATTTTTATAATTTTTTTTTCGCATTGTAGCTGTATTTGTTTTTTTGCTGCTTTATTTTTATAAGCTGTATTATTTTTACGTATTTTTAATTCCCTGTATTTGACTGTAGTATTTCTCATGTACGAATAAAAGTTACGACCCATAAACAAATTGTGGACCAGTCATTAAATACTTGACATTTTTTGCAGACAAGGCTCATATAGTACGGGTAATTTTTGTCCCCTATTGTATTTAACACATTTTAAAAACTCATTAAAACTGCAACAATGTCTTTGGACAGAAAAAGTTGAACAAAGAGTAATCATTACCTATTATCCTGCAAAGATGAACCAATTACATTACGAAAGACATTTTCCAAAAGCATATTTCATTAATTTCAGGACTAAGTGGATTTCACTTTTGTATACATATTCTAACAATGGAGAGCCGTTGGAGAAAGAAAAGGAAATGAAAATGGGATGAGATTCCCCTGTATTAGGTCCTGGATTGAAATAAATTGAAGAACCGGATAATATTACAGCATAGGAATATTTTCACGCAACGCGGATTTTAATTTGAAATACCAAATATTTACTCAAAAGTCCGGTGTAGTCGTTTGTATCAAAATAAAACAACGTATGAAGCGAAACAAACCAAAGGCAATATTTATTTTATATTTCATTTCGTCATCTCACAATTTGCCCAGGATTGTGAAAAACATACTGTACGAGTAGGGTAGGTATCTATTGGCGGCATGTTTGCATTCGTTATGCGCCGTAGATTTATAACAATGGAAAAGATTATATTGCCAGTTTTACTTCAATTATGCTTTATTATTGCAAATATAAATGCAAATATTGTATTTATAAGCATATTATCTATATTCACACTCGTTTCATTTTTTTTTATTTGTCAGCACACATACCACATTAAGTTTAGAACAACTTACGTATGGGTTTAGTTAGCTAGCCTATAAATACTTACGTACTTATATACGAGTCTAGTATATAAATACTGTCTACGAGTTTAAATTTAATATGTTAAATACGGATATCATTTTCAGATGAGACGGCGAGATAGAATAAAAGTGAATGCAGTCTACAGAATCAACTCTAGGTAAATTGACGTCACATTAAACTGCAATAATGAACTGTCTGAAAAATCCATACTTTTGTCACGTGGAGTAAATGTACACAGTGGGTAAGAGTAGGTATGGAATCCAATACATTATGAAAATATAATATATGTGATATATTTAAACTACATGTTTCCCATAAAAGTTTCTTGCAGAATATCTATGTAGACTTACGAAGGACTAACGTGTTCAATAGTCTGAATCATCTATCTATCTATACATATAATAAAGCTGAAGAGGGTCGAAAGTCTGTACATGGAAGGTATTTACAAAAAAATGATGGAGGAGGTCTTAAAATCGATAATAGATCACATTTATGTAATTTTTAGAATTTTTGTCTGTTTGTCGGTTTGTCTGTTTGTCTGTTTATTGCACGGAGCATCACGAGAGAACGGCTGGATGGATTTTAATGAAAACTTCACCGTCGTATTCAGAAGACCTCGGGTCGGGACATAGGATATAAAAAATGGTCAAGTGTGAGTCGGACTTGCAGTAAAAAATTAAAATTACGGTTAAATCAACCTATCTCAAAAAGTATAAGAGATATTTTGATCAAACCAGAAGTCATTGAAAGAGTTCATTACTATGCATGTGTCGTCATCATCATCATCATCATCGTCATCATCATCATCATCATATCAGCCGAAAGACATCCACTGCTGAACATAGGCCTCCCCCAAAAATTGCCACAATTAATGACCGGCCCTGTGCCACCCGCATCCAGCGGACTCCTGCATGTGTAAATATGTATGTGTAAATGGAACAAATTACAAAAACTGCGTAAATTATTTTAAGAGACATGACCAATCAATTTACAAGAAACACCTTAAATGTAATAGCCTACAACTATTCAAAAGTATCAGCAGACGTGACGCATTTGCCATGACTATTTGAGCAGGCGCTATATTAATAAGTGAGGACTGCATTCTTCAACCCTCAACAATTTATCAACACCATTTTTCTCAGAACTTTATACTCCGTACTTTAAAATAATTGAACAAGGGCACACCACACTTTCAACAGCTTTAATAGCTGATATCTCCAAAACGATCCGCTTAAAGAAAAAAGTTTCTATAATTTTTGAAGACGTTTCTTTTGATGTCTCATACGCTTACGATTATGTACGGTCGAGTTCATAAATATATGAGCAAATCCAAGGCTTCAAAAATAAATGAGCATAGAAAGATACATATTATTATGCATCTGAACAAATTGACCAATCAAAAATATGTGTACATATTACCTGTCAAAATAATCCCATGTGTCAACTGAAAAGTAAAAATTATATAACTATGTGCAACTTCACAAATATCAACGAAAAACCTTTTTCGTATATTTTGACAGTCATCAAAAAAAGTCTCTTCGGCTCTCGGTTTGTTAGACTGACAGCGTGGGTTAACCACGGGTGGGATAGTGTGGACTGTAGCCTCGGGACTACGGCCCTCGGTTTGTTAAACTGATAGCGTGAGATAACCCCTCGGGCCTTCGGCCCTCGGGATCGCGTGAACTGTGTTCTCCAGCCTACGACCCTCAGGTTCATAGACTGACAGCGAAGGTTAACCCCTCGGGCCTTCGGCCCTCGGGATTGCGTGAGATGTGTTCTCGAGCCTACGACCCTCAGGTCCATAAACTGACAGCGAAGGTTAACCCTTCGGGCTTTCGGCCCTCGGGATCGCGTGAACTGTGTCGTTGAGCCTACGACCCTCGGGTTCATAGACTGACAGCGAAGGGTAACCTCTCGGGCCTTCGGCCCTCGGGATCGTGTGGCCTATAGCCTCGGGCTTACGGCCCTCGGTTTGTTAAGCTGACAGCGTGGGTTAACCCCTCAAGCCTTCTCACGATCGTGTGAACTGTGTCCTCGAGCTTACGGCCCTAGGGTCCATAGACTGATAGCGTGGGTTAGCCATTCGGGCCTTCAGCCCACGGTTTGTTAGACTGACAGCGTGAGTTAACCCCTCGGGCCTTCGGCCCTCGGGTTTATATGGATAGTGACCTTACTCCTGCAGCCCTCCTGTTGATATACTGGCAGCGGGTATTAATGCCTCGGCCCTCGGGTTCGTTTAGACAGGGGCCTCGGGCCTCCGATCCTCGGGTTGATAATTTGACAGCGTGGGTTAACTCCTCGGGCCTTCGGCCCTCGGGTTCGTGTTGACAGTGGCCTCGGGCTTACGGCCCTCGGGTTGATAGGCTGACATTGTGGGTTGACTCCTCGGGCCTTTGGCCCTCGGGTTCATGTGGGGAGTACTTGATTGATCCGATTGGCTACAGGATATACTGAATGCTCCAAGCTCTGTCTTCTTACAGCTTAGCATCGACCATAAAACAACATTTCGTCACAAGCCCGATTGGGATTTGGCCCTAACTCGAAGCTCGGTTTCAGCCTTCGTGGTCTTCGCCTCACCTTTGAGCCTTGGGCCCTCAGGCTCGGTTTGTTTAATTACTGCATATATTAAATGCTTGGCACTATGTCTCGGTCTCGGCCATAAAGCCAGTACTTCATGAAAAATACGGTCGGTCATCGGCACTGCTTGGAACTCGCCCTTTGCAGCCTTAATGCCTCGGCTTCGGGCTTTCGGCCCTCAGGCTCGACTTATTTGAATACTGAATAAATATTATATTGAGTGCTAGAACGCGTCGGGCTCGGACCACTGTTCTGTTTTCTCATAGTTCGGCCTTATTTGACATGTATTTTTATTGTTTCTGTGATTGGGTCGGCCCTGCTGCAAGGCCGAATTACTTGGGCCCCTGGAGTGGGTTTCCGGGCCTTCAACCCTCTGCTGGATCGGCCTTCTTCCTCCTAAAGTTCGCCCTTCGGGCTTGCTGAACTACTCGGGATTTAAACTTTTCGCCCCAGCACACTGCCATCTTAGATTATTTCCCAACTTTTTCCGAATATTACTCTTTTGGGTTCCTCGACTCAAACCCTGGCGATAGGTTTTTGCATACACTGCACTGACGCTTACTGCCACGCATTCAGCAACTGAAGTCCTCCGGTTAACTTAGAGTAATCCATGCTATGATGATGACTCTTAATTTTTACCCTCAACTCCTTACTTACGCTATGCTTATGCTTTTTAGAATACGTATAATTTTGGCGTTTTGAAATACGACTATCATTTTGTTTGCTGAGGGAAACCACATTATTTTACTACCTTTAGAGATATCAAAATTTGCGTAGTATTTGGAAGTTAACCTCAAACGATAGGTACCTAAACCATTTATTTCATTGTGTATGATATTAATTTATTTGCTACACCGAACACAATACGTTTGTAACTTGGCTGTTAATCTGATATCTTATCGCCAAAAGGACCAAGTCTAAGAAACCCATTTACCAGACATACATTTGAAAATGTACAACACAGATCACCGAACAGCACGCGTGCGAAGTCGCGGACACAGCTAGTATATAATATTTTAGATCACGAACGGGTTGCACCAAACCATTTTTTAAACCAGCGTTAAATCTTTTATTCTATGTATTCATGGTATTGTATTATACATTTCATATCAGTTTGCTGGGTACCTAATTTTGAACGGCCAGACTTCTGGTGCAACACACAATTTTCTCGAATGTCTACGTTGCATTCATTGCTCGAACAATTATTCGAGGCGAGATAAAAATAATTGAAATCTTCCCACCAATGACCACGACATTTTCAGGTAGGTATTTATAGAGTAGTCTCGCCCAAACATGGAATACCTGTTAAGCCTGCCGCTCCGGATGGGTTGTCTGCCCGATATGCTAATTAGACCTAATAGGAATGATATTCGACTGTTGAATTTTCATTTGCGATATGGCTATATATTATGCCCTTGTGAGTTGACCATAATATATAGCCATAACATTGCATTGTACGTACCGGAAGGCGCAGCGTGGGTAGGCCCCCACAAGGTGGACTAATGATCTAGTGAAGATCACAGGAGTCCGCTGGATGCGGTTGGCACAGGACCGGTCATTGTACAAACTTTGGGGGAGGCTTATGTTCAGCAATGGACGTCTTTCGGCTGATATGATGATGATGATGTATGTTGAGTTTGCACGCTATTCCCACGTAGAACTCCTGCCAATTTTAACCACATACTCGTTCATGTCAATAAAGTTTCAATTATTTTTAATTAAGTCAATTATTGCCACGAGGATACAATATTTGGTGTCTTACAGAGTTCTTTGGCAGAAGATGGAGCGCGTTGCCGGTCTTCCCTGTGAGGTAACAGCACTAATTAAGTACTGGTACCACAGCCAAAATAACAGCGTGAGATGGGCTGGTGAGTATTCGGAGAAGTACAGGTTGGAGAGCGGGGTGAGGCAGGGGGGGATTACATCTCCCCGCTTATTTAACCTGTACGTCAACGGACTGATTGGTGAACTAAGCGGATCCAATGTCGGATGCTCGGTTGGGGGTGTTTGCATGAACAACCTCAGCTACGCAGACGATATGGTGTTGCTTGCGCCTTCTCTCGGCGCTTTGCAAAGTCTGATCGCTATCTGTGAGAGATATGCGGTGGCTCATGGACTCAGATATAATGCTACAAAGAGTGAGTTTTTATTGTTCAAGGCAGGTACCAAAACGTTTGAGAATCTACCACCAATTACCTTATATGGCACAAAACTGAACAGAGTCAAGCATTTTAAATATCTGGGTCATTGGGTCACCGAAGATCTCCGTGACAACATGGACATCGAGAGGGAGCGTCGAGCGCTGTCCGTCCGCTGCAATATGTTGGCCCGTAGATTTGCAGGGTGTACGAAGGAAGTAAAGGTGACCTTGTTTAGGGCATACTGCCAATGCTTTTACACCTGTAATCTATGGATTGACTACACGCGGAGGACGTACAACGCTCTTCGCGTGCAATACAATAATGCCTTCAGGGCGCTGCTTGGACTTCGACGGTGGTGCAGCGCGTCGGGTATGTTTGCGGAGGCTGGAGTCGATGGATTCCATGCAATCATGAGGAAACGCTGCGCCTCCTTGCTCGGGAGGTTGAAGAGAAGTCCGAACAGCGTCCTCAAGGTATTTGCCGAGAGATGGGACTCACCAATGCTGCGTAGTTGGATAGGTATGCACTCCAGTTTTGTTAATTTTGACTTGTAATTAATTTGTTTTCTTTTTTATTATTACTATTGTTATTATTTGCTGATTTTTATGTGTAAATGGTTTGTTTTATTATTGTTATTATTTTTGATGATTTTATTTTTATTTATTATTTTAATGCAATTTAATTAATTAATGGGAATTTATTAATTATAATTTAGGGATAGACATGCCATTTCATTTCAAATTTTATATTAGTCCTAATTTTTATTTTTGATGACAAAGATAGTGACAATTGAAACAGATTATTTATATTTATGTTACTGTTTAAGAATAATGTTTTTGTACCTACTAACAATATTGTATAAGTCTGTATTACTAACAATCTATGGGCTCTGCCTGAAATAAAATATTATTATTATTATATTATAGTCTTTTATTCATTTCGTACTGAAATATTAGTGCGAGCGAAATGCATGGAAAGTACCTAATCAACTCAGATGTTGCCCCGGCAAACTCAAAAGATATTAAAGATACAGTTAGTGAGATAATACCGCGCTTTGTGAAATTAAAGTGCAATTCTTTTACTAACCTGAGGGTAGAATATATGATGATATTACCTCTAAGTATCTAAAGAAGACTTGATGATTCGATGTCAGATAAGAATCTGGCTATATCAAAGTACATAGTTTATCGTGTGTTTCAACTTGTTTTGACATGACAATGAAAAGGAAAGAGGTATTTCTAGGTTATACTACAACATTAACATCTATTTATATAACCACTAACGTTGATTTTGGTTTCAGGCTCAAGAATTTCATTATCAATTAAAAAAAAATATTTACAAAACCTGTTCTTTATATTTTATACTAAACTTGCTCCCACTCATTGGACCCTATCAAATTATACCAAAACTTATAAATACAGAGAGTAGTTGAAACCCTAAAAGTAGCTGAATGACTGACTTCGTGTTGGGCTAGTTTTATTGACATCTCTAGATGTCAATAAAACTAAGATCTGAAATCGAATTGGAGATCAAAAATGTAAACAAATGGGATACCACCACAAAAAATTATCGCGAGAGGTGGGTAATCTAAAATCATTGAAATACTTTTTAAAAATGCGCATTTACCGCCACTGACGGTACGTATAGTTTTTAAATATTTTTCTAATTTTTAATAGCATACATTATTTTTTAAATGATATATTTCTCTAGTTTTAATAAAATGTAGGGTGTTTAATTTATACTACTGGCAATGATAAGAAGTTTTAAACGTTTGGTTCGCACTCGCAGTTATAACAATGTACTGAAAAAATCAAAACAAGATGGTGCTCCAAATGACTCTTTTATGAATTCCTAAAAACTCCTAAAATTTAGCATTACAAAGTACATGAATACAGATTTTAGTATTTTTACCTACAAATCAATCATTTACATTTTTCAATAGAAATGGATTCAATTGTAACTATAGATGAAAACTGGAATTCGTTCCCCGACTATCCTAAAGGTTAAAGTAACACGACATTGGTTTTCAAATATTGATTATGTTGATTATTTACATCATTTTAGCAAATTTTCTAGGTATTATTTTTGTAATCACTTCAGGAACCGTGGACACTCAGCCGTATGTTTTTTATAGTCATGTCCAAAAATATGTTAACAATTGTGATCTGATACTTGTGTATCGAACATAGATGCTTTGACTTTCGGGTATCTACACATAAACATCAAACATTGCCTTAGGTTGAGCACCTGTAAGGATAGTTTGTACCTAAGTGTGCAAATAAATAAAATAAAATAAATAACACATCTCAAAATGCGACGTTAATTTATAAAGGTGTTAAAAAATAAAGTTTTATACCCCTGGAATGTCACTTTCACATTGACTTTACAATGTCATATCATTGTCATAGATTGTTTACATTTTTGATCTCGAATTCCATTTCAGAGCTTAGAGTGAGATATGTTCATTCTTCAAAATTTGCTCGCGCTCATTGAATCCTATCAAAATTTACCGAAACTTATAAATACAGAGAGGGGTTGAAACCCTAAAAGTAGCCGAATGACTGACTCCTAGTGGTGGGCTCAGAGATGTAAATAAAACTAGAGTGAGGGATCCCGCTGAGAACAATTTTTCAACCGCGCTGGTTTCTTGCTTTGCATCAGTGATTTAGCTGCGGGTGGGAACGACAAGGTGGCCCTTTACACAGTTATAATATTATTCAGTATAATCAAATACCTACTTCACGTGATCTAACTAATGGCTCCAATGGAAGCCCAGCGCTAGATTGTGTTTACAGCCCAGCAATATGCTGAATCAGAGACCATTTTGTGACACTATTTATTGTATATTCGTGGTTCTTTTGTTTAAATGTGTTCATTATGTCACGGTATGCTTTATGAAGACTTGTGATGTGGGTACCTATAAATACATAGACAATCGCGACCAAGGAACAAATATATGTGATAACAAATATACAAATAAAGCCCTCCTCAGGATTCAAACCCGGAACCGAAGCTGGACTTCGTAAACAGGGTCACTAGGCTACGGAGGTTGACAAAGCAATATTATTATGTCAGTATAACATAAAATACCAGAACATTCCGAAACCTACAAGAGCAAACTTGTCTCTAGTTATATATTCTGTTATTATCAAACCGGAATCAGAAAGGGATTCGAAAGTACGGTTGACACGACAAATGACACAACATTTACCAAGAAAATAGTTGTTTATAGATATAGTGAGTGATTAATTAACCTATTGTCTATAAGTCTCTGCACTTAAACTATGAATATATCCTAGATTGACTTATACACTGTTGTGTCAACATTACTTTCGAATTAGACGTGTGCGCCGCGCCGGCGTCACGCCGCCGCCGACCTTTTTCGCCACGCCGCCGCCGCCGACTAATGGTCGGCGTGAAATCGGCGTGGCCTTGACTGAATAACAGATTTATTTCTTATGGGTTAATTACTAAATACTAAGCCTTGTATTTGCGTTACGTATTCACATAATGCTCTTATACAGGAAATACAATATCAGCCTATCGAGTGTCATCCCGCATTACACGTAGATACTTAAGTTCGACGACATCCGGCCTCCCGAACAAGCCGGTTTCGGTTTTTGCACAAGCAACGTCAGGTTATACAGAAGACCGAGAGGTATAACTTGCCCCTCTGGTTAACGTTCGTGGCCTATGAAGCATTTGAATCGATCGAGACGTTTATGAATAAGGGGTTACCCCCTTATGTTAAGGCTTGTCCATGAAATAAGGTAGACATTGCCGTATAATTATTTTTTTTAATGAGACCATACCTTTGCATGGATATTATTAGAAAGAAGAGCCCTTTGCCTTTCTTCTCGGACGCTGTGTTTGATATTTATATTAATTTCTCCATAATTATGAATTTTTATTTAAACTTCTGAATTTTAGCAGCGTTTCTTCTTATTTTACCATTTTGGGTCATTTAGTTTCCCAATGAGTTTTAACTAAATTACAATATCGATACTATAATAAACTGTGAATCTCGTGTCTACAATTTTAATTAACTATTTCAAGTCTAACATTCTTGAAATCGGTGCGGGGGCACTTTTTTGGGCGTGAACTTTGCAAAAGTTAAGCATTATCTGAAGTTATTTAGATTTTGATGACTTTTAAGCGAATGCTTTTGGATATTGGATTGTTAAACATAAAACAAAAGAATCAATTTACGATCCCATGGCTGTTAGAACTACATAGGACTATTGTGTAACAGGGGAGACTGATTTTACGATGGCTACTTTATTTCGTGGACAAGCTTTATAACATGATGGGAAGAGAAAACTGTTATCTATTGATCATATGGTGGTTAAGGTGGTCAATGGTGGTGTTTATTGAACATTTATGTTGTATTCATCTCAATTATAACAAAGAATACGATCGAATTCCGTTTTTATATTCACGTGACCTTCACGCCGATTTCACGCCGAAATCACGCCGCCGCCGCCGACTTTTTGGCAAACGCCGCCGCCGACCATTTTGACATCGGCGCACACGTCTATTTCGAATCTCTTTCTAATCGCGGTTTGATAATACTTTGTACATCATAATCTATATAGCCTGCCATACAAAATAAATGGAGTACTTATTATATTTTATTCTCAGCTTTATGCAGGAGGGTAATGTAGTATGGGTTAGGGCAGAGGGTTGTGATTATATTTACTCAAATCATGTCGGTTTTGCCTATGCCAAAACAAATATATAACCTAAAAAATCCGACCAATGCCGAGATACAATCAACTGTTCACTACTTTCACTGTGGTTCTACAGCTACTCCTGGAAGCGACAGTAGGCTCAACTTTTTGCGGCTCCAAAGGGGTGATTTTTCGTAACATTCCCTACGTATGGTAACTTATAAATAGTAGGCTGTTTCTGCTCCGTTAGCCAAAAGTAAAAGCTATTTTATTGAGTTTGATAGCTTCACAAACTGTAGGTAACGGTACAACAACTTTAACATTAAGTAAATATATTAGTATAATACTATAAATCCTTTTGAAACTTGGTTTGAGGTTGTACTTATGTATCCACATAAAACACCCAAAGTTTGTCACCCATAAGAAAGCCATTTTAGAATTATAGCTACTGTGAGGCTCAAACATATTAAAATATTATCGAACCGGGTTACTTAACTCAAGAATTATAATTCAATCTGTGTAAGTAATTAACAAATTATACACTATCGGATAGGTATATTAAAGATCCCACCAACTCAGATCTCCGTATGGTAACTACCTACTTTTCGTGAGGCTGTAATATCAATAAATATAAATTAAATTATAATATGGGATAATCTTATTGACTTAGTCCCACTGTAAACTCAAGCTCATGATGAGTAAGCGACGATAAACACTCTCGGTCAAATAATATGGGTCGGTTATCATTTTTCATAGAAATTTCTGTAAGCACGCTGATTTCAAGTAGATTTTTAAAAAGTTTCTAGGATAGTGGAATCCATTTCAATACGAAATTGTATTGGAATTTCTCTGATTCTTGGTCTTCATAAGAAGGCTCAAAGTCACAGAAAGGGCAATGGAGCGGGCTATGCTAGGAGTCTCTCTGCGAGATCGTATTATAAAAAAGCAGCAGCAGATCTAAAGAAACAGATATAGCTCTCCGAATCGCTAAACTTACGTTAAGTGGCAGTAGGCGGGGCACATTGTACGTAGAACCGTTGGCCGTTCGAGCGGAATGGTTCACGAGTAGCGGCCACATACCAGAAGGCGCAGCGTGGGTAGGCCTCCCAAAAGGTGGACTGATGACCTGGTGAACGTCACACGAGTCAACTGGATGCGGGTATCGCAGGACCGATCATTGTGGAAATCTTTAGGAGAGTATTTTGTTTAGCAGTGGATGATGATGATCTGTGCGACAAAATAGTGGTTATACATCAACCTAAATCTCTACCTACTAGGCCACCGAGACCGCCGATTAAAAGGCATTGATAGTATCAAGGTACTTTCTTTTAGATATCTAATTACCTATTGCATATTTTTAGCACCACCAGTTTATCCAGAAATGAATAAACGTTTTACTTTTCTATGTATCTACCTACGTAAAGTGGCATAGGTGCGTGACTGAGATTTCAGGACATTTGCAGGCACGCAGCACAACCAGTGTTTCATCTAGTTCGAAATAACCACACAGTCATACCAACGTACTCGCCGATTATGTTTCTATGGGGATTTGAAAACAATTGCTTCTAAGGAACGATACCTAACGAATCAGAACGTCGATGTGATGATTAGTTTCAAACCTGATCTCACAGGAGGGATCGGCATTGGCTATAAAAGTAAATTGAATCGTCCTCTGGGCTGTTGTTTTACAAGCGACAGAGATGCCCATTTTCATGCTGTGTAAGTTCTTAACTTTATCGTTACGAGAATGAATTGGCAGTCGCAAACGCTGTTGAAGTAAAACGTATACCTAGTTGAGCTTATAAATGTAATATAATTATATGATGTATATATAGCTAATAATAACGTATAATTTCACGTATATTTTGTCATCATGAACCTATAACAGTCTAGTGCTAGGGACTACTTCTCAAAAGCTTGTAACTTGTAATACAAGCGGAAGTCCTTATCCAATCAATGGTGTCAAAAAAAGACTTCCACTTGTATTACAAATTACAAGCTTTTGAGGAACGGGCCACTGGACGTAGGTATCTCTTCTGAGAAGCCACTGAGCTCGAGCCTGTATCAAAACATGTACCTGCTTATAAACCTATAGTTGCACTACTAACTATTTACTATTTAATAAGTTTACTATTGGGCTATCATCAGAAGGATCGAAGAAGTCAGTCAACGAGCCATTGCTCTCCATCACACTAACTCCATTATTCGTTGCTCTCTGGCAAGACTCGAGTTTCTGTACGAGATCGAATGAGGAGTGACGACTCCGTATAGCAGAAAGTATAGCATAGCCCGAAGAATCGCTAAGTTGGAATGGCAGCGAGCTGGTCATATTGCCTGGAGAACCGATGATCGATAGGGTTGGCGTGTTCTCTAAATGGTGACCATGCACTGGAGGACGCAGCGTCGAAGGCCCTCAACAAAGTGGGGCGATGACCTGGCAAAGGTTGTGGGTGTCCACTGGATGCGACCAATCTTTGTGGCAGTTTCTTGGAGGTCGCCTGGGAGGCCTTTGTCCAGCAATGGATGTTGACTTAATAAGTTATGGAAACACGTTCCCTGTGCATGCATCACATGTGATGCATTTGAAGGTATTGATGATACGTGAATGCAGCATATATGATACACGACCCTATTTAAATATAGGGATAATTTGAAATTTGCACGTACGAGCTAAAACGTTAACTTACCCGCACGTATCAGTTGTAAAAAGTGACAATTTGATAAAATTTGGTATTGACGGACTTTTAATACTGTTGCCAGGTTATTCTATAAGTTTTATGCGAGAATTTGCACGTGAGAGGTGACACTATCGATTTTAGCTCCACATGGAACGTGTTGGGCGTTGGCGGTCATTTGCAGAAAAAGTGTACTTACCTTTTAATTTTTTTTGCGATCATGGACTTGTAATACATCATTTTACTCGGCATCATGCGTACTTTTCAGTTATGAAACAAAAAAAATTGTCCCTAATGTCACGAAAATAAGTATGTAAATTGAGATTACTCAGTTTAGTTACTCCCATACTAAATGTATGAAACGAAATGTAACGAAACTGATAAAAAAAATCTCAAATTTGTTACAGAATTTTTCATACCTTTAGTATGGGAGTAACTAAACTGAGAAATCCCAATTTACATACTTATTTTCGTGACATTAAAAGGTACACTTTTTCTGCAAATGACCCGTTGATCACAGATAATCATTATGAGAACAATCGATTGTGGATATTCATGGGGCTGAATTTTCTTACATCAGACTAGCTAAAGTTTCCTATTTCACTACTCCACACTGCTAACTGCTGACTACTGATAACCCACACTAGATAAATTATCGAGAGTGCCTTTCTTTAGTCCCCGCCGATATTGCAATTAGGGTGGCTACAATAAAACTTGGACAATTAAATGTAACTCGTCGCCGGGAAGGCGAGATAAGACCTAGCGGCACCCCTCGGCACTTTCGCTATTAACACAGGGAGACCACCCTCCGCGGGTTTTCAAAACTGTCACTGAAGAGTGATCAGAAATGGCTATTAAATTTAAACGATTGCCATGTCGCTTCCAGATTATTTATATTTTTTTTTATTTACATGCGATTATAAATTTATATTTAGGACATAACTTTTTGTATTTTTTTTTTTTTTTTTTTTTTTTAAAGTACTAGAGTGTATTCATTAAATAATTTTTACATAGCTATACAAAACTTAAACAATAATATAAAATTACTTCTAATTGCTAAAAAAAAAAAACTAAATACAATAAAAAACTACAATAAATCTTATAAAACTACCTTAAACTAAAGGTCTGAACTATATTTACAGATATCCCCAATGCCACTCCCCTTTGGTAAAGTGCCCATAAGGCTGGCTGCGTTACCTCGCTGAATGGCAATGCCTATACGTTGAGCGAGGAACGAGCCAGCCCTAGGGTCGCCGGTGGACCGGATGAGCAACGACCTCAGTTTTGTAAAAAGTTTTAGGGCCTCTGGTCCCCAAGGACCTAGAGTCTCAACTGCAAAAGCCGAAAATACGTATGCGTCACCTAAACATGCGTATTTTCGGCGTTTTGCGACTTCGGCATTAGTGGCGGCACTGCCTGCTCTCAAAGACGATGCATTGAGGTGGGAAGGCGCAAGGGTGTCCACACAAGTTGCGTCCCAAATTAGAGGCCGTCCCTTCTCCCACGGCACGAGAGTAAGACCGTCGGGCCTTTTGCCGTCATCGCGCCGTAAACCGTTAGGCTCCAATATGGCGGGCATGTTGACGCTGACTAAGGCCCGTCGGATGATGTCATTGAGGGAGGCGTGGCGGGATAGACGACCAGCGCTTTTAGAGCAGGCCAGGCCGTGGTGGCCGTGGCGATCCACCACTGTACCGCAGTTGCACCGATGAGGCTCAACTAGGTTGGCTCCTAGTCGGAGACCAACCGCCAAACGGAACTTTTTGTATTTATTTTTATGGTTGTATTTGTATTAGAGCCTAATAAATATTGATGTAGATCCCTACAGACATACCTATCTACATTCTACAGACCTACGTGTAGAATGTACATAGGTAGGTACGTATGTTATCTGTCTGAATTAAAAAATATAAGCAATTCCTACCTAAACAAATAATATTTTAAAGTAAATTAAATTAATTTTATATTGCTTTATTTAATATGAACCGAAGAGCTGGCAACTTCCTCACAAAGCGTATCAGCATGCGATACAGTGAGGAAATTCTTGGTACTATGCCTCAAAGGCCAACCTAAATATAGGTAGGTTAGGTTAGTTAAGATTTAATTTACTTATGTATCTATCGTACAGATAAAATGAAATAAAGATTTATTTTCTTTTTTTATTCAGATACAGTAAAAGCGGAACGGACGCTTGATTTGAAACATATTAAAAGTCATTGGAACTATGTTCTGCAATAAATATGTATTTTTGAAAGAAGTTACTTATTAGGTAGGTATCTACTATGTATATACATAATTATATTCACTAATAGGTACTAGCGATGTAACGAATATTCGCATTCGCATTCGCGAATATTCGCATGTTTTAAAATATTCGCATTCGCAAAAAATTAACGCAAATGTTGCGAATATTTTTATCTAATTATTTCATTCACTTAAGGCAGGAAGTACTACATTCTAAGTTGACCTGAATACCTTGATGTCTAGGTACAAAAACATGTGACTCTAAAAATGATACTTTTGAACTGAATGATGAATAAAATGTTATAATTCAGTTAATAACTTAAAGCCTTGGCATTTTCTACCAGCATTATCTAATGTTTGTGTATATGTACCTATGTATAATACCCAATATTCGCATTCGCGAATATGAATCGCAAATATTCGCATTCGCATTCGCGAATATTCCTAAACCGATATTCGTTACATCGCTAATAGGTACATTTCGTACGCATTTAGCTCAAAGACAAACGAATAGTAACTACATCCTGTATAATAATTGTTTTAAGGAGTTATTTAATAAAAAAAACTAAGAAATAATTAACGGATGAAAGTTTTAATAGTAATTAAATTCAAATTATGACGTTAATCATCATATTACCGACATGAGACTATTATCTTGCTTTCTACAAAAGTTACTTAAAGATTGGTGAAGCATGCAAACAAAAGAAGTCTTTCAAAGAAAAGAAAATTAAAAGATTGTTTTCTTTACTGAGCACTTTACTTACTTAGTTAACTACCTAATCCTTTTCTAAAATACTGCATCCGTGCATTCATTAAGTATATTATTCTTTCCAATTGGCTGAACTCTTGGGAAATTAAATTACAGGTTCCTCGACAAGTGCATTAACCTCTCATTGCAGTCACATGACATATGAATCACATAGGTCCTTTTAGTATTTAATTAATAAAATAACTTTTTTTATAACATATGTACCATGTTACCATCTACCATGTATATATGTAGGGGAGTTGATGCAGGAGGAGTTGGGGTGGTGACAAATGTATTCTTACTGCCGTCACCACACGGCTGACTTGACTTTCTGCTGCCTTAAAGTACTTAAGCTTAAATACGAAACCACACTCGAAAAGCGACTACGAAAGCTAAATAGTACTAGCCATTAAATGAACGTTCAAACTGAGAGCTCTTAAAAGTCGTGTAGTCACTGATTGGAGAACTTTAAGCTTGAGTATCCCTTATACTTGCGAAATGGGAATTTTCGTAATGATAAAATCTAGTCGAAATTTTACACAGTCAAAAATGTTTACCTACATATAAACTATTTCTCCTAATTACGAGGACTGATTTTCGAATAAGCTTTAGTATTTCTCGTACTTTTACAATGTTTCAAATTCTAGTAAATTATGATAACATGGAAACTAAATTGTAAATCAGGATTATGTAGGTACGTATCCGAGAAATTAGGAGGAGATTATGTACAGACACTTTGTTTGACGATCAAAATACAAAAAAGAAAAAACATGTACAAATATATTACTTCGAAGCTTCTACTCGTAAATAGGTTCAGTAATAACGGAGTTCTGAGCTAACAAAAAAAACAATCGTACCTATTGAAGACCTCCTGCTTCTCCTCCTTTTGAAATTTTGAATTTGGTTAAAAATTACAACAACATGTGTCTTCGGGACTCCTGACTCCTGAGGACAATAATTCAAAATATTTTCATCATCATCAGCCGAAAGACGTCACTGATGAACATAAGCCTCTCCCAAAAAAATGCCACAATATCATCATCATCATCATCATATCAGCCGAAAAATGACCACTGCTGAGCCCCCAAAGATTGCCAAAATGACCAGTCTTGTGCCACCCGCATTCATCGGACTCCTCCGACCTGGACCGGGTACCTATACTATTACAATAATTCAATAGTATTTTACCATGCTTTATTTAAAACTTGATTCAGGAACACGAACAGTTATGTACAGCAGACAGTTAAACTAATACTAGCATATTTATTGGCACGGTACTAGGGACCGCAATAAAAGAAGTGGTCATCCGTCAGAGGCCTAGAGGGTCCCGAGCCAGGAATGTAATCAAGACATCTGTCACGACTCGCGGCCGCGGTACACCGACATGGTACAGACAGAGACTAGTCAAATACAGACTGACAGTTTGTTTGCCTAAAAATTATTATGAGGCCTTAAGCTATCAGCGTCCAAACACGAACAGAGCCTGACAACTTATTTTTTAAGGTCAATATTTTCGGAGATAATCACTCGCTGGTAACTTTTGACCCTCGGGTCCAAAAAATATGAAGAAAATCATAAATACTTGGCTTATGAAATACTTTAAAATAAGACTATTTCGAACATAATCGGCCCAGCCGTGTTTGAACAACTACGGAACCCTACACTGAGCATACAACAACATACTCATTATAAAGTATATTATTTTGATACGTCCAATAGGTATTAAAGATTTTTAAATAGTGGTTGGTGCTCTTTAGCAATCAACCTGATTTTTAATCATATGCAGTCCAGTGAGCGCTATTTTTGTAAATACATAAAAATAATAAAATAATATTACACACCCTCACTCTTTTCTAATCCATTTTCAATAGCCTCTATACGGTTACTGGGACCGATTCACAGACATATGTATATAGTTGTGACGTCAATGGGTCAATGGTGTACAACAAGCCTCTACGTGTTGGATCAATATCGCCACGCAAGCCTATCAAAAGACCAAAAGCGATTTATAAATACTTATTATCATTAGGATTTTATTCCGCAGCTGCTCACACTCACGTGCTTTATTTCATGTTCAATAGGACGTTTTTTTCTACACCGTCAGGCTATTATAAATGTATAATCAAATAGATGACATTAAACATACATAATTATAAACAGAAGACTGTAGAGGACGAAAGCGTATGAACGCGTGTCCTGAAAGTACCAAAACCCTATTTGGTAGTTCAGTTCTTCTTATCTAGTCGTCTCTGATAAGTGGAGTGGGAAGAATGATTGCACGCATTTTAACGTTTGATGAATACACTCGATATTTCTTTCTCTAGTCATTGGTTTAAATCATTTTGTGGAAGAAAGATGCATCGAAATTTGTAAAGCGACAGTAGATAAGATACATTTTTGGTCTAAGTCGAAATATCGATCATGGCTTCCTGAAGATATCATCATCATCATCATCATCAGCCTATGATAGTCCACTGCTGGACGTAGGCCCCTCCTATTAACTATGCGTATAAACGCATTAGGAGGTAAATGCCCATAATCGCCACGCTGGGCAAGCGGATTGGCGATCGCAGTAATGTGTCCACTATGATGACGCTGCTGCCCATCATCAATCTTTATCAAATAATGGTCAGTGACACTTCAATCCCTTAGTCGATTCTTACGACACCCGCAGGAGGAGTTGGGGTGGTGACAAATGTATTCTTACTGCCGTCACCACACGGGATCTATACCTATCAAATTATTATCTCAGTTGATTAAGATTAAAGCGCTAAAAGGCTGTCCATTTATACGTCATTAGTGGTACAATTCTTTAATGACTGTCGCATTCAGAGAGCGCCAATGGACCACTTAAGGAACGGAGTAACCGGAGTACGTGTCTAACGGGACAAAAGATCGGTGGCGTTTTGCTGGAATGTCTCCTTGCCCCTGTATCCTTACCCCCTAATTCATAACCGTCTCCTAACTTAGCAAGCCGCTAAGTATTGTTTGTCCCGTTCGGTCTTAGACATATTGATAAGACCGAAAGAGACAAACAATACTTAGCGACTCGCTATGTTAGGATACATTTATGAATGAGGGGCTTAGTTCTTTGCCAGGAACAGGCGGTGTGAGTTAGCTGTATCGACTGCGTAACTTAATAATAATTAAGTACCTAAGCTAGGCAGTCATCTTAAACACGGCGCAAATAGTTCGACGGTTTCTATAAAATTAAATAAAACCCACAACATCGTAACCGATGTGCTTACCATAGAAAAAATCAACTGCGAAAGACTCTGGTTGTCACGGTATTCCAACCCGCTTCCTCTGGATTGCCGGTCCAACGTGCTTCCAATTACACCAGACGACCTTCCGTCGATCACAGCTAATTTAGTCAATGGTATTATGAAGCTAATCACTAGCGACACCTGTACTTAATGTTTCGAAGGTACTACAACCTTAAGCCACTCAAAGACGTGTGTCTACCACAATAGTCAGCAAAACTCGACAACTCTCCGTTGCGTTGAATTTGCTATAGAGGGAATAAAATAAATATAAAATCGTTGATTTCGATTAAATTCTTTTACCTGGTGCAATTAACACTAATTCTATGTTTTCACATTAAGCTCTGTGCAAGATACTTCCGGTATATTTATTACTATTTGAAGCAGGTTACTTCCGGTACTTTGCATTCCTAAGTAGGACTGCTAGGCAGTTATGAAATTCAATAACATATCAAGTTCAGTCATAGAACCAGTGACATTATAGGTACTTCCTGGTACAATTTGACGTACCTAAGTAATGTAAGCATTTCATTGTAAGATTTGTAAGTTTGAGAAAACCAGTGACATTATAGGTACTTCCTGGTACAATTTGACGTACCTAAGTAATGTAAGCATTTCATTGTAAGATTTGTAAGTTTGAGAAAAGTACTTTATGATATTGATTCATTAAGTAGGGGTTTATAAATACAAACTGTAGGCCTGCCGCTAATTGCTCAAATAATTAATTTTGAACTTTTATCTCTGTTACCTGTGGTCCCGGAGTTTTAAGTCCCGTTTCGTTTTCTACGCAATGATCATAATGAAGATTTTGGGGCGACTTAATTCTGGCCTGAGTTTGTAGTACTACCGCGAAAATCAAAATTCATAAATGTCGAGGATTTTTCTCCGACACTCTAACGAATGCGTCATTAGAGTGAGAGAGACAAATCCTCTAAATTTGTGGATTTCGACGTTGGCGGTAGGGCTGCTATATTCTGTCGTGTATTCGAAAGTAGATAATACAGATGCGCATTTTAGTGTGTCATAACACAAATACTGATACTACTAACTACTACTGTCTCAATATACCACATATTTGATGTATGGAAAGCATTGCACCGCATCTCTGGCAGCACTCACCACATGCTCCGGAATCTTCCAGAACATTTTGACAGGTCGGTACCCACGTGGCCACTCGTGGGTACCCGGGCGCGACGCTAAACGTCCCTCATTTTTCTATAGTTGGAGGAAAATTGCCGTCGTATTTCCGGCTCACATGTCCTCTAAGCCGGAGACAACGAGATTATCCGCGGGGAAATAAAATGGAGACACGAGAATCATCAATCTTGCTCCATACCACGATATAGATGGAGCTAATAAAATCGGAAATTATCTGAACAAAAAATCTTGTTATTTTACTGAGTAGCTTTGTTGAATCTGTGTGGGTATCGAATTGAGTGTAGGTACCTGTACCGACGCGTATTTGCTGTCTGGCGTCTGTTATTTTATCGAAATCTAAAATACCGAGAAAGAAAAATGGCAATTTTTTTAAATCTTATTGTATTTTTGTAAAATTTAATATCTTTTGATGAAGTAGGTACACTTTCTTTGGTGTTCATTTAGGACAGTAACGATTGTATACTTCTCTATCAATTGTAATGAACACCCCTTGGTCTAGAAGTATCTACTATTTTACGAAGTTCATCATCATCATCAACAGCCTTTTTTTAGTCCACTGCTGGACTTAAGCCTCTCCTATTACCTATGCGTACGAACGCATTTGGAGGTAAATGCCCATAATCGCCACGCTTGGCAAGCGGGTTGGCGATCGCAGTAATGTGTCCACTATGATGACGCTGCTGCCCATCATTAATCTCTTATCAAATAATTGGTCAGTGAACTTCAATCCCTTAGTCGACTTTTACGACACCCGCAGGAGGAGGTGGGGTGGTGACAAATGTCAATGTCAAAATCAATCTTACTGCCGTTACCACACGGCCAATTTACAGTTTACGAAGTTATCTTGGACAAAAATGACATCTTTAACAGAAACCATTAAAAGTAGATATATGTATTCAAGATTATTCAAGATGAATTCATCTAAGCCGTTTTATGTTCAGTTACCTGAGAAACAAATTAAATTTCTAAGGGGAAATCGTAATTACTAGTAATTAGATTATTTATTCCAGTTGGCATAGCAATAATCACTTTTGAATCGGGTCCTAAATAGCTATTTTTGCTATAAAAGTAGGTACCTATTTACATAACCATAAAAACGCAAAAAAACTGAACATGATCACGTTATTCAATTCCAACTTTATAAATGCAGAATAGTTACGGTAATAATGAGACGAAAAATGGTAAAAAACTGCAACACAGCTTTCACAAATTTAGCCAGGTTTTAATGAACGCAGGATGTTTATTCCCGATGCTTTCAGATGAGGGGATATTTCAAGTTCTTAGATAAACCATTGTAACGTGATCTCTCATCTCTGTAAAGGTAACTACAGTAACGAAGTACCCATCCATTTACATAAACATCAGAGATTAAACGACTTGTCGTGATTGGTCACAATAGTATGGATATGGCTTCAAAATTAATTATATGATAAAAAATTGGATTTTCTTAATACGTGTGTACCTATTGAGTACCTAAGTTATTTTTAAAAAACTTCATGTTTTTAATTTAATTGTGTATAGATACAATTTTATTTTTGAGTCGTCTGACATGTCTTTTATTTATTGCAAACAATGACGCCGATCTGACTATACAATACAAAATACGCCTTCGAATTTTGAAAATCGTACCAGCAATTATCTCTGTCTCTCCAACGAAGGTGTCATTGATTTGACTGAGACAAATGCTCGAAATTTAAAATATCTGATATTATACTGCGGCCCTACCGCGTTACGGCCCTATTCGTAATTTTCTCTTGTCTTTCTCACTCTAATGACGCCTTCGTTTGAGTGACAGAGAAACATCCTCGAAATTTACGAATTTCGATTTTCGCGGTTGTAAGCCTGGTCAGGTAATCTATCAATCGACCCAGCCTCGGCGAACGAATGCAACGATGCCTCAGGATGGTGGCAGTTAGTGCGAGGGAGGCACCCTGCAGTGTCTATCATTTAACATTTGATTCACCAACGACTTTTAATGAGCAGATACTTGTTGAGCACGTCGCATAAGGTCTAGGTACTCTCAACTGTCTGAGGGGTCGAATAAGTGGAATGTTAACATTGAATGCCCAATATGTTTGGTGATCTTTAAATAGGAAATTTATTTCTTCATTCTTAAATAGCGCTGACAGTTTCGACTCAAGTGTAGTATATTTTAGGATCGACTATTTTTACTACACAATATTTTATTTGAAGACGTTCGTCTTATGAATCTCGATGCAAAACGTCAGAATACGTAAATCCCGGCCGTAATCGTCGTATAACTACATTTACAATAATTCTGGCCAACTTTACTGCCCCATTTGTGACAGAGTTTTTAAAAATAAGTTCGGCATGGATAGCTATATATATATTTATTACTAGGTACTTAGGTACCTACGTTCCACTTAATTGCTGCAAAGCAGTGTGTCAGCGTCAATCCCCTTGCAGGTATGTAGGTACCTACCTAAATAACTAATAAGAGTTAGTGTGCGCCCAAAACTATTCGTATGACTATCGCCACTGGGATACTTTTCATTATGCCCCGTTCATTGTCCCCGTTCCCTGAAGAGCATGGGACCCTTCTTATGTTCCCATCGGTTGAAGAAATACTGACTAATTTGGAACCAGCCATATCAGTACACATTTCTTCATATATATCGAGTACGGACTATGGATACATACATGATGTGATTATACCTCCTCCAAATGCTCACATTTAACACGAAATAGGTGCCCCTGGATGCTTAACGCTTAATCGTCCCTAACGCTTAATCGTCAATCGTAAACGAAAGGTAGCTAACTGTCTTTGTCGCACTAATATGAAAGAGTGACAGAGAAGTAAAACTACGATACGCTACTAAGCGTCAGCGATTGGCAACTTGGCTAAACATCCTGATAAGTCAGAGCGTTTATTACTGTGAGCGCATCATCAAGCACTAATTACCGTATTTTTTAAAAACCTGCACATTGAGGTGTCATTAGCGCGATTGTCAACTCTTTAAAAACCTATAGGTATGTTCCATTTTGCAAAGCCCCATGGAATAGGCCCTTGCCCAAATGTCGGCAGGTAGGTTGTAAATTTTTAACTCTAATAATTCGTGGAATGGAAGGAAAGTTTGTCTTAAGCCCTAAATAAATTCTGATTAACCTTTCCTATAGATTCTAAAAAGCGCTCGGTAAGCGATCGCAACGACACTCATGACGGTAAGCAAAGCCCTTTTTATTTTCCGGAAAATCCTTTTTATTTTACGAAAAGCTGCGTGCATCAACATCGTGTAAGAAGCCGTCTCGCACCGTAAGGAGATCATATAAATACGTACACGTGTCCATAGTATAGATATAGATATTTTCACCCTAACACTAATTGAACTGGTATAGGTATTTGTACAACACGAAATTGCAGTGTTAGTTTTTTGTAGGTATTTAGTTCAAATTTTACAATAGTTCAAGACTTTCTGCCGAATCTGCCGAATCAATTAATCTATATAGATACATAGTTAAGTTATACCCACGCAGCAGCCTAAGCTAGGAATGTACAAATGACAGATGTTTCTGAAAATATTCGATAATCTGAAGAACACGCAAGATTCTATGGAAATAGTTATTTATTATACAAGGGGGCAAAGTTGTAGTTTAACTTTCGTGCCAATATTGAGACCTGAGCTAGCGAAAAATTCCAAAAGTGAGTCACGAGCGTAGCGAGGGGTTCAAAAACTGGAATCTTGAGCATTGCGAAGGTCTCAAGGCACGAGAGTTGAACAAACTTTGACAGCAAGTGTAATGCAACTTTTCCCCTCACTATCGCGAGGAAATATGATTACAAATCTCATCCAAATGTAAATTAACTTAAAAAAAACATTTAAAATTCAATGTCGAAAAGTATCGTAGAGTAGAGTTACTCCTGGTACTTAAATATAGCCAATGGCTTACAAAGTCACCAACGAGAATTGACCAATTTAACATGTGAGCTCCAATTGTGCATGTATGCTACGGTCATACAGATCCACTTATACTACCTAGGCAGTAGTGGGCCATATTAGAGCAAGGTCAAATTACTTTGCTTCACAAGTGAATAAGATGCGTTTTTATCGCTCGTGTTACCTAAAACGAGCTAGTGAGGGGAAAACGTTATTTAAAGGTAGCCGTCGCTTTATTTGATGGCGTATGTATCCAAATTGAAAATGTGATGGAAAACACCAAAAGTGAAGAATAATATCAAGAATGTTCCATGAGAACATTTTTGATATTTCTCTCAGGTAGCAATACCTAGGGCTCTAATTTGCTGAGTGAGCGAATAGGTAAATACTAGGGCTCGCGGTCGTGTCCGGGTTTCGTGTCAACGTTTCTCATACCCGTGTTCGTGTTACACGTACACGGGTAATTAAAGTCCGTGTAAATAATACCCGTCTACACGGGTACACGGGTATTATTTACACGGACTTTAATTACCCGCGGGTTCGGGGACGTCCTTGACGAGAAGCGTACGAATGGGTCGTGAGACTTAGATAGATAAGCGAAAGGCTAATTAAATTTAATAACAGATAGAGTCGAAATTTATAAAACCTCATCAAAAAGTTATATCGGCTGACCTTTCCTGAACAGGTAGTGTTTTGTAGTGTCGAACGAAGCTGCAGGTTACATTCATAATAGACCTTATTGGCATTCGCTCAAATTATTTCGAACCCGTTCGGTTCGGTCTTAAGTACCCGGGTACCCGGGTAGCACGCGGTTTCGTGTAAACGGTATCCGTGTATTGGACACGGACACGGGTACCCGGCGGGTTCGTGTAATTCGGGTTCTTAGTACCGTCGGGCTTAAGAACACGGGTATCCGGTTTGGCGGGTTACACGTGTACCGTGAGCCCTAGTAAATACCTATACAAAAACGTAAGTTTGTTCAGGCCTACCGAAAAATCAATACCAATTTTAGGAGATCAAAAGAGTAGCGAAAGGTCGAGATATTTATACAAGGGATCCTTATACCTACCGTTACATCGAAATACTAAATACAATTTCGATTTAAAATGTCGAACATCAAAAGAAGAATTATGAAACTCTAATCTTCGTGGTCATAACGAAATAGCTAGGTGGTCTGAAATTTGAAATTTCTACATTATACATACGATTTTGTAAAGTAAGTATGACTTTGTAATGTGCGTTATACATTTTGTTTTTCACCACTTAACTAACACATAGAAACATAGATACGACTAACTACTGAAATAAAACTGCTGTTATTAATTTTTTTCATCACACCTAGGTACCTATCCTAAGAAAGTTCACTGGTGTGGTGTGTGGACAAAGTGTTTTTATCTCTGGTATTTTGGAACCTTCTAAATAGTCACCGAAAATTAAAAACAAATCATGTTCTTAATAATACAATAAGCACTTATTTGATTTCAAATAAGTGTATTTTTTTACACTAAACGGTTACCTATCATAAAGTCGAAAATTGTAATGTCGAATATTAGTATCCCGAAAACGTTTCCCATTTTATTAATTGGCCTAAATTTTGTTTGCCCGAAAGTACGTTTCCCTGTTTATTATTTACCCCCTTTCTCAATTAGCAGCAATTTTATTTCGCTTATGATTTAAATCAACACTCGTAAAAATTCCGAAGTATCATTTGCCCCCCTATCAAACAATCGAATTCATTATTTCGAATAAACACTTGTTAAAATCCCGAAGTATTATTTGTCAACTACTTTTTGTGGCGTCAAGTATTCAGACCGAGATATTAATTTTCCCCTTATATCAAAAGACTAAGACTCCAAAAGCAAAAAAAAAGCAAAGCTCCCGCCTTAGTCTTCTAACCTAACCTATCCGACTAGATCTGCCCCGGGAGGGGGTCTATATCGGATGGCATAATGTTTTTATTCCGAAAAATTTGTCGCATAATAACTTTACGCCGAAAAATGAATGGCATAAACATTGTTGCGCATATTTTTGTTATGCCGAAATTGTTAATCCTAACTTGGTTGTTCCTAAATATTGTTTGTCCTAATTATTTTCGTGTCTTATGTATATGTATTGAAAAATTATTGTGCATAATGGTGATGTTCCTACTATTTAATGTACTAAAAGTGATTACCTACCTTTAACTAACTTTAAAAATATTTTTTTATTCCTTATACTTAACTATTACTAAATAATTCGCCCTGTTGTCCAAAGAATTTAAGTGAGCAATTTTGACCTGGGAACCGGTCGACGAAGCCCCGCTGCGCGGGGCTTCTATTTCCGCTCTAAGGGATAAAAGGTACCTAACGAACCTATCCAGGTTAAGGTAGGGGAGGTTCAGATTATTTCTTTTTTAATGCGGGGGGCTTCGCCCCCCGAGCCCCCTGGTGGAGGGCTTCGCCCCCCCCCCCGTCCCCCCCCTTTTTTTGGTTTTGTAAGTATGAGGATGTGTAAACAATTGATTACAAATACTTAAGTATTTAAAGACTACGCCATTCACTCCGCCCTAGCTTCGAAACCTAACCAATCCACGTCGGTTTTACCCTGGTTTACTTGAACATTTTTTTTAACCAATCACCCTGTTGTTCAAATGTTTTGCATGTTGTTATTAAAATGCCTTTTTAAATGAAATTTCGGACATGATAAAAGTAGGCTCAGTGAAAATTGACAGTTCGAGTAGTAGGGAAAACAATATTTATTACAATGAACATTAGGATTAAAAATGATATTTCAATTACACGTAGCATCGACATAGCATCGATGGTAACCTATTGAAGATTCGAAAATCCCTTATCCGATTTTCACTTGTCCGACAATCGTTCTTCTGGTTATTGATATAAGGGAAAATTACATTTCCGATTTATGAAAAGGTGGTTACCAAATCGATTGTCAAATAAAAATGTTGGCAACCGTTGTTCTGGTTACTGATATAAGGTAAAATGACATTTCGATTTCGCTTAGCATCGGATTTATGAAAACATGGTTAACAAATCGGTTGTCAAATAATAAATTTGGCAACCGTTCTTCTGGTTATCGAAATTCGGGAAAATGTTGATGTGGGATAGAAAACGAGGACCATTTCAAAAAATATGGTAAACAATGTACATGGATTATAAAAATTCGAGGTACCGTTTTCGGACAAGTGAAAATCGGACAAAGGATTTTCGAAAGTTCAATAGGTTACCCATATTACCAAAAATATGTATGTACTGCTAAAGCATATTATTTTTAACATATTGTTAATATCCTGAATAAGCCGAATAGCAAGTAGAGATGAATTAAATCACCCGTCGAATCCGTCGATGTCTATGGACAACACCCACTCTTGCAACAATCGGGAAACACACGACATGCGGCCGTACCGCGGAAAACAAAATTCGGAAATTTCGAGGATTTGTCTCTCTCACTCTAATGACGCTTTCGTTTGAGTGACAGAGAAAAATCCTCGAAATGTACGAATTTCGATTTTCGCGGTAGTAGCCCAGTGCAGCTATCGGTTTCGGTGAGCTAATCCCCTATCCCCTGGTTATTGGTGTCGTGCCAAACGGTGTCCTGTGCGTTGCGACCACTGGCTGCCGGCCAGGACGGACGGCTCCTGATTGGATTTATGGTTAATGCAAGCGGCTTCAACGGATTACTGAAGTGTCGGGCTTAAGCCTCGTCCGACCGGAGACTTCGTCGACAAGAGCGCTTTTATACTGTATCGTGAGTCGTACGATTAGATTTTCATGATAAATTGTACACACCACGACTAAAACTTATCGTGAAAGTTGACGGTAATTAAATAACCATGACATAATAATATAGGTAGGTAATTATTTCCCCTAGTTTGCAGGGCACGTAGCATCGCGTCACGATATAATACAAAAGCGTGAAATTAATGTTTTTTTTTTTCAATCTTATTTATTTTGTAAGCCATAAGGACTGTTCATTTTACTAAGCGGACATGAAAAACCTCACGTAAATATTTTTTTCTTTTATCATATTTTATTTTTATTTGTGAAATATTATTTAACTAAAAATAGACAAATAATAAGTAATGTCTCTATTAATATATTAATTATCGGCAACTACATTTTTAGACTACTGTTTGGTCACGAAACTTATGTTCTGCAAACTACTTTTTGAAATTTTACGACTAGTTGCGAACTGTACACGTTTGATTTTTTCAATGATTTAGTTTTTCGTCTATCGTTTCTTAAGTGTACCTTCACAATAGGCCATTACCGCTATATAGGATGAAGATGAAGACAATTTTATGGATGTCGTCTTTTTAAACAAATTCTATGATTATTTAATTAAATAGCTCTAATGTGCTGTGATGGCTTATGATGTGCCCCTGCCAAATTAGACCAAAATAACCGGTGACAGATACTATGTCTTCGATAGACATAAAAAAAAACGATTTTGGATGCAATATTTTCTATAAATATCCCAGCTAACTTGGCCCTGTTGCGAAATAGGAAGCAGTTAAAAGACCATATAATCAAATTGCCTGCCAAGCAAGGGCTTTCTTCCCGAAATTGTTTTTTTGTATGATTTTCTGCTCAGACACATACTCTTCTACGACAGGATGGCAGTATTAGGACTGCGGTAATGTCATTACTATCATATTTTAGGTACCTTTTGTGGGCCACCAAAATGCAAAAATTCCATACTTTTTTAGCCAATTTTAAGGTATGCAACTAAGATTTCTGTGTTTAGACTTCGGTGAATCTTCAAGCATATGACACTCTCTAAATTGTTTAATGATTTAGTATAACGTCGACTTAAAATGTCCTAGATATTTGCAATCTTTCACAGTGAATATTTTTCTGTACACCATTGTGCAGAATCAATTTACGATTATCAAATTGAATATGTTTTATCAGATATAGTAATGGATACTTGAAAAGCAAACATATATCAATTGAAAAAGATGGCTTTGCTAATTTCATGGCTGTAAACTGTTCATTGATCGATTTTAAAACCGATGTATAATAGACGTTTAAGTGTGTCCGCTTAGTAAAATGAACAGTCCTTACATATAAGTGAAATTAATGTTTACCTAATAAAAATCTGTAAGTATATACCTACTTACCTACACGTGTTTCAAAGGCGACCTTTTTAACACGAGGCTACCATCACGACTTAATTTTTTTCGTTCATATTATAAATAGCTACCGGCGATGTATCTTCGTTTGACTTGGAAAGTATTCCATGTATTCTCAAGAAAGTACTTCCATGTACGTTGTCTAAGGCGTATACTCGTATTTTCTTACCTACCTACTGTTAGCTAAGCTACACTTAGCTAAGTTTTTCTGGAGACGACTTCTTTCTCAATAATCCCATAAGGATGCAAAATATAACATTACAAGTTTGATTACCATTTTCACGTAAGGTACGTACTTCGTAGGTGTGTTAGCTTCGAGAATGAAAGGGACGGTACGAAATTATGGAACATTCGCACCGAAAGAAGAAAAAGACAGGAAATGGTTTTCGGACCGGTTCAAAAGAGTGTGTACCAACAATTTAAATGCCTTTAGGATAGAAATTTACCCATCTATTTACATTTCACACATTGCGCACATTGCGCGTACATTGCGCACATTGCGAGTAGAACCGATGGCCGTTGGCGCGGGAAGGTTCTTGACTGGCGGCCACGTACCGGAAGGCGTAGCGTGGGTAGGCCCCCCACAAGGTGGACTGATGACCTGGTGAAGGTCGCAGGAGTCCGCTGGATGCGGGTGGCGCAGGACCGGTCATTGTGGCAATCTTTGGGAGAGGCCTATGTTCAGCAGTGGACGTCTTTCGGCTGATATGATGATGATGATTTACATTTACGTGCGTACATCAAACCTCAATATTTACGGTTGAACGGAAACTTTGTGTTCAACAATGATAGGTGATCGATTGCGCTGGCTGCAGAGTAGTTTATGCCTGTATCCGTGGATGCACTCTGTTTGAATTAGACCGATTGTTTGGGTGATAAATGGGTCTGAATGGCCAATGGCCATTAGTGCAAATGGTATATCGGAATATACTTCACTTTCAGGCTTTTAGGACTAACATTTAATGTGTTTTTGGTAGAGCTCTCTCATGACTTGAAAATAAAATCCGTCTGATGTTCATCGCTCAGTCTAAAATACCTACGACAACACAGTTCGTTAATGGATTATGTAGGTACTCCAAAATTCTAAGACGTAGGTACCTACAAACTTCAATGATGCAGGGTAACAATATGTATGCTTTTTGCAAAATCCCTTAAAGAGATAAGTTCGCCTTTGTACATATTTTAAAAGTTATTTGTCATGTTATGATTCGTTCTTTCTGGACAATAAAGTGTTTTGCAGCATATTACTTTCTATCATGTTTAGATGTAAAAAAAACTTTTTCACTTCTCATGCTCTTAAAATGTTATTTTAGTCCCTGCATATCGGGACTAAAACTCTTTATTAATCTCTAGGGACTAAAGTAAAATTTTTTTAATTGACGTTGGAAACCCGTAAACAGCCACACTCACGGTGTTCAAGAATAAAGGATAGTCGTCATTTTCAGTGTTTGTGTATAGACCGCTTTTGTGCATGCCGTGTATACAACCTCTAAACTTTTTTTTAATTGACTTTGGAAACCCCTAAACAGCCATTTCTAGTGATTATGATTTTTGAACAAACGATTATTGACATTGAAAATAACCTCAAAATGTCAATCATGCAAAAATATTAAGGAGAATAGATTTATTTTCTTGATATACATGTATATTTAATACTTGTTTAATATATGATTAAGATTGAATCCAATTTATTACTTATGTTTTAATAACCAATTAGCTTCAAAATAGTTATGTAGTTAGCTCCAATTCGTTGGCTAAATATGCAAGTATTTAAAGCGTCATATTTCGAAAAAGGAATACAGATTAAATTTAAAACGCGGAACGAATTTGATTGCTTATTTTTTGTGTTTTTGTCCATAAGTAATTTATTGTTCAAATCGTAGTTATATAATTTACGATGTCACGTCATGCGATGAAGAAGTATTAACGCCTTACTCCAGAATGAAGAAGAATGCAAAAGAGGTGGTGCAAAATCTTTTGCCGCCGAAATCTAGTGTAATATATTCAAAAGCGTATCAAACTTTTATGGATTGGAAAACTGGAAAGCAAATTAGGTACCAACGTCATTTATGGAAGGCGTATTTCTGACATATTTTGATGAAAAATCTAAGAAATATCAACCGTCATCACCTTGTAGCATATTATATTCCATGCTTAAAACCACACTGCAACTAAACCATATAACTTGAAAAAGTTTGTGAACTTTATCATCAAGTGGCCATGTTTCGAAGAAATCGGAAGTTTTGACATCGCAGAACATACATTTTTTTTGTTTCTTATTTGTTCTTTCTGTTATTAAATACTGAGATTATGTATACCGTATTATTTTTTCCTCGCATTCTAAGTGAAAAGTAGAGTGTTTAATTCGGGACTAAACAGCCATAATGACACTCGAACTACATCCACCCTCGCTGCGCTCGGGTGGATAAATATCTCGTGTCATTATGGCCTGTTTTAGTCCCTCGTTGAACAATCTACTATAGAACCATGTACATGTGCCTGTCGCAAACATCTACTCAGTTCATCTTGCGATTTTTTAGGTAGTATACTGAAGTAGCTGTAACATAACTCAATTTAAAAATAAAAAAAATCAAGACAAAATATAATACCTACCTACTGCATCACCTTAAGAGGTTTGTGGAAGTACCCCCGTCACGTATTTCAGAAGAGTAAAGCACAAAGTTAGAGCCAAGTCTAATTCCACAAGCAAATTATATTTGTGTCCAAAAAGATTTATAAAACTGGCAAAAAGAGGGATGAAGTTAAAAGAAATGACTCCCTGAATGTTTCAGTAGGGTTTTAGCTTTTTCAACTGAAGAATTAGTTTACTTAGTCAGTAAATTGTAGTAGGTAGGTACTCATCATCATCATATCAGCCAAAAGACGTCCACTGCTGAACATAGGCCTCCCCCAAAGATTGCCACAATGACCGGTCCTATGCCACCCGCATCCAGCGGACTCCTGCGACCTTAACCAGTAAACGAAATAGCTCTCCGAATCGCTAAACTGAAGAGAACCGATGGCCGTTGGGGCGGGAAGGTTCTCGAGTGGCGGCCACGTACCGGAAGGCGCAGCGTGGGTAGGCCCCCCACAAGATGGTAGGTACTCACCTACAGTCACCATTCAATATTTCGTAGTCAAAGTCTCCAAATAGTTTGGTACATCATCAATATCATTAACACCGTTTTGTATTGGCAGTAGTACACAGAGGCCCTACCGCGAACCACGAACGAAGTGTTATCTCTGTCTCGCACTCTTGAATTCGTACGTAAGTATGACAAGGAGGCAACACTTCGTTCATGGTGTTCGTGGTTCTAATACCTACATACGAATCTCTTAACGGTTAGTATAGGATGTAATAAGACTAATAAGTCAGGTACCTAAGTACATTTGGATAACTTTTACTTAATAGAACAGTAAATTTAGAAAAAAAATGCTCCCATTTTTTAACCCAGCAGCCCTATCGCGAACTTGGACATTCGCTTTAGAGAATTCGTCTCTGGCTTACTACCAGGGTCGCGTTTTATAAAATTACAATTTACAATTTCGCTGTTTGCCTCTCTTTCTAGCCAATATGTGCGTGCGTTAGAGAGGCAAACAGCGAAATTGTAAATTGTAACTTTATAAAACGCGACCCAGGAAAATGAGAGAGACAAATCTTCGAATTTCGTTTTCCGCGGTAGCCCGGCCGCTGTCACTCTGATGAGTTGATGACGCCCTCGTTGGAGTAACATATAGTCCGGGAGCTAAACTTTAACTTGTTCGAGAAAATTACATTAAATCCTACAGTATATTTATTTCAGGAATATGATAAAACATCGTTTTGTGAATATATGAATCTAATTATCCCTGATAAATGTGTGGAGGTTTTTTCATAAAATCAATATTAAGATTTAAAAGTAAAAAAAAAGAAACAATAAATCCTACAGTAGGGATTTATTATCCGAGGGGCCTAACTGAATATTTAAGACAATATTTTAAAAAGTCACCACTGAATAATTATTAATATAAGACCCGACAATTATTATACTCATCCAAAGAAAAAATTACGTCAGTGACTCAATGCTAACTATTTTTTTTACAGTTTTAACTGATTTACGTGCAGGCGCATTAATTCTACATTTTATTTTTTTAATGTACCTCTTGTCAATTAATATTTCAATAATTAGTTGTGGCACAATACCAAAAAAATCCCCTATGTATACTCTAAGCATTTCCTACAATTTTCGAAATGGTTATTGTTAAAATAAATCGGAGCGGCGCTGACGTCATAAATGCGCGGCCGGCCGCAGGGCAGCGGATAAACGTAGGTGGGGTACTATGTAGACAGGACGGTGCATCAAATTACAGAAGGAATTTCGTAGGAAGGAAGTAGAAACGTCTTAAATAAAAATTAGTAGTAAAATAAATAAGTAGGTATTAAGCAGTTTTTGAACTGACGATTAAAAATGTAGGCACCTATACAACTTGTAACCTATTAGGGGCCTGTATTTAACACGTTCACTGCGGCTTGAGGTAAATCCGCCCCAAGCTCGACTAAACGCTGGCGTGGGGCTAAAAGTTCATGTTTTCTCTGTGGTGCGGGAGCTGCCGTCGTTTACTTATAAGGCGTACGATAATAACAAATATACATTTCTTCATGTTTTTCAAAGCCGTACTCGTTGGTACAAAAAAAATTATGAGGTCGAAATAAACCTCTAACGCACTGGGTAGATATTTTATCCACACAGTGCGGGCTGAGGTTTATTTATGCCTCAAGAAACTGACCTCACGGCCGCACCGAGCGATGCTGGCGGCGCGGGAGTCGACCGCTGACCGTTAGTGCGGCTATAGTTGTCGATAAAGACTATACAGTACCGGTCAAAAGTTTAAGTTTCGATACAAAATAGGCTTTCAAGTGATAATTTTTTTAGTGTTTACAGCAAAATATTTTTCTACTTATATAATTATTACTGATTCAAGAGCTATTTAATATTAATTTATCTTAAAATCTGAACAATTTTATACATCGGATCAGATAATAATTCGTATTCGTAGGCAAGTGAAATTGTAATTTTTTGATGATTATTATATTAGTATAAACATCGCGTGGGCATGGCTGCCAAAAGCTGTCACAGCTGCCTCGGGTGTCCGAGCTGTTCGAAAGTAACGGTTAAATAAAAAGGAATAACTAAGTAATCAGTAATGTCATTATACAGTGTGTAAGTCTAATACAGGCGATCAATTAAACCAGGCATGGGATTCATTAGTGTTATCATGGATTACAAGGTTTTTTAAAAGTTACTCTCAATTATGACCCCACAGATTTTTTTAAAGATTATCGGAGCAGCAATGTAGGTACGAACATTTGTTATTGTTGATATGGCAGTTATGTCATCTGCTTTTGAAATTAGCTGTCATCGAGTTTTTAACTCGCGTATGTTGCTCTACATTGCGCGCTGAATTATTTTGTATGGAAAATTTGGTTGCTCTAATTTTAAGTAAAAGTTATTTGAATGTACTTATTATGTCGTAAACTAACACCCGTTAAGAGCTTCGCCCGTATTAGACTTACACCATATATTAGCTGAAAACTAGTGTCAACTTAAATGCTGGAAAAATAATAGCCCAAAAAGTCGAATTTGTATCAAAATCGTGGTGCGAACTTAAATTTTTGACCGGTACTGTAAGATAACATATAAACACTGTGAATCATCCCTTATTTACTACATGTCATCTCTATATATATATCAGGTAAACATGCAGAAAGAAGTGGTTCACAATTTGCACAGGCATGCAGCCGGAATGTTTGATAGCTTAGAAGTTATTTGTCAATCATCTTTTGTCCTTATAATGTCATCCACTGGGCCGGTAACTGTATTTACTCGAGTTAGAAATAATAAATATGGCATCAATGCATTAGATTAACTTGATTTTTAATAGAAAAAACCGACTTTTCAACCTCGGACTCGGACTTAGGTCTAGGTCCTGGTCCGAGTCTGGTACCGGGTTCGGTACTCAGTTCCAGTCCCAGTCGAAGGAAATAGAAATCAGCAAACGACGTGTACTATGCATTGTTGAAGGGTTCCGTTCAAATCATCGTCAGCAGTTCCAGTTCATCAAATGCGACAATTTTGAATGAAAATGCTTGATTTTTTGATGAAAATACAAAAATGTCTATAGATAAGCATAATATTTACGTATGATTTTAAAATTTGAGGAAACCCCCGACCCGATATCTCGTTGACCATCATCATACAAGAATCATAAAAAAAAATAATTACATACTACTAAACGAATTGATAATCTACTTTTTAGATTTGGAAGTCGGTAAAAAATGGCGTCTGAGACATTGTATCGAAGATGGTCGACGCGATGATGATGTTTTATCGATAATTCAGCGATAACGGCAATTCCTTTCACTAGACTTAGAAAAAAATTAGTGCGTTTTGAGGCCTAACAGACCTCAAAAATTGTTTAGGTATTTTTTCTTTAACTAGAGGTCAGACCCAAGGGCGACGCTAAGTGTATTTTAAACATTTACTGACAAATGAAGACCACAAAAAAGAAAACACCTAATCCTTGTCTAGGCAAAATTATAAAATGTTTAAGTAACTGCTGAAATTTGAGGTCTATTGGACCTCACCCGCACTGTAAATGAGCTTAGGTTTGGGCTAATTCGATCTCAACCGCACCAGATTAAAGTTCACTACGATTTGTCCCGCAGTGAATGTGTTCCCGACGCAAAATGAGGTGTTACAATTATTCAAAAATGTATAAATATATACAGGGCGTCCCACGGCGATGCCACATGGAGGGAAAGTACCTTAAATATCATAGATAGCGTATTTTGCTGAAAGAAGACTTTATTTTATTTTTAAGACTTAGTAAAATTGCATTCAAATTTTTTTGATTTTTTTTGAAAAAAAAATTGTATGAAAAAAAAAATATCGCCTTGTCAGAGGAAACATACCTTAATTATCGTAAATGAGCATCTTACAGAAAGAAGACATTATTTCGATTTAAAAACAAATTCGAACTTGTCTGCACATTTTTTTTTTTGTATGGAAAAAAAATATCGCCTTGTCAGAGGAAACATACCTTAATTATCGTAAATGAGCATCTTACTGAAAGAAGACATTATTTCGATTTAAAAAACAAATTCCAACTTGTCTCCACATTTTTTGGTTTTTTTGAAAAAAATTGTTTGGAAAAAAAAAATCGCCTTGTCAGAGGAAACATACCTTAATTATCGTAAATGAGCATCTTACTGAAAGAAGACATTAAGGTATTTTTCATCACACTTGCTGTCTAAGCGCGCCATTGCTTGCGCGCGTAGCGGGAGTAATAGAAAAGTGAAATTCCCTAGGGAGTAATAGAAATGTCAGTACGTCATTTAATGATATTATGTCTAACAACTTATTTTTTTGTCGGCAAGTGTGATGAAAAACATTGTATGCATCACGGTCGGTAAGCGGAATACTAACTCGAGTCATAAAAGCCCTCCGCCTATCGGCGTCGGGCTTCTAACACTCTCGTTAGTAATTCCGTACTTACCTCCCTTGATACACAATGTACTATTTTCTCCGACGTCGAGATATATTTTTTTCATACAATAAAAAAAAATTAAAACATGCTGGAATTTATTTTTTAAATCGAAATAATGTCTTCTTTCAGTAAGATGCTCATTTACAATAATTAAGGTATGTTTCCTCTGACAAGGCGATATTTTCTTTTCCATACAATTTTTTTTTTCAAAAAAAAACAAAAAAATGTTAAGACAAGTTGGAATTTGTTTTTTAAATCGAAATAATGTCTTCTTTCTGTAAGATGCTCATTTACGATAATTAAGGTATGTTTCCTCTGACAAAGCGAAACTTTTTTTTCATACAATTTTTTTTCAAAAAAAATCAAAAAAACTCGAATGCAATTTTACTAAGTTTTAAAAATAATATTTAACGTACTTTCCCTCCATGTGGCATCGCCGTGGGACGCCCTGTATAAACTATACCTCTCTCTTTCACGCACAGCGCACGGCATCGCCGCACACGTATCGTAGGCACATCCGCGGGAAGGCGGGATTTAAAAAATATTCGTTTTAAGATTATAGCTGTTAATGTCGATTGCTCGTAAAGCACTTAATATATTTCAAATATTTTATTTTTATTTTGCGTGTTAATAAACATATTATCTAAAAAATAGATCATCGTGGCTGTACGTTTTCATTGAAACGTCTTATAAGCAAAATAAAATAATAACAGTGAAAAAAAAAATAGATGCAACTGTGTCACCGCGGAGAAAAGTTACTAAGACGTTTATATCTTTATTTTGACCAAATTTTCGAATTGCGCAAGATTTTGTAAGTTATATTTTTTATCAAATAAGGAAAAAAAAATTAAGGTACAGTTTTTTTTGTATAAGCTTTACGAAAAAACTGGGGATTTTTTTTTCCTTAATTATAAATCATTTGAAACAATAGAATGAATGCATAATCTCGAGGGTAGAAATTATTGAACGTGCTGTTCCAATTATTGACCTTCAAGTCCTCGACTGGATGAGAAGCTCTCGCGCGGTACTGGGGATTATTGCACGGTGTGAATCTGTATACCCTAAACATTCATTAGAAAAAGCTTCCGAAACTGTAGGATTTAATGTGACCAAAAACTTTTCTTCCCCCGACTAATAGACAAATCCTCGAAAATGACGAATTTCTAAGGCCACGGTAGTATGCCTTCTCTAAAACTGCAATATTCTATTAGGATAATACGTGTCCGTATATTAATAGTAAGAAATGTTTTACAGCAACACAAACCTAAGCGTGCGTGACCCGGAGCGTTATATTCGAAGAGTTCCGTTCCACGTAATGTGTGATCCAAATCTTAACTATAAATATTATTTATTTAGCTAAACAAATACTATTTTATCGATACCTGTTAAAACCATATATTATGAATGATAATTTTATTCATCACACATTTTATTGCAGCGTTTTGATTTAATTTACACTAGACTTTTTTGTTCCTTTGGCATTTCGGCAGGATTTCACTCAGTAGTCAATTTCGCGGGCATTTAAATGTCAAACTACTTCTGTCATAATATCATTACTCGAGTATAAAATTAATGTGAAAATAAATTGTTTAAAAGTGATTTTAAATATTAATGCTGTATTGTTAGAGTGTTGGGAGATGGAAACGACGCTTAATCATATACGTTATTAGTGAGAACTAAACATTTTCTGATCAAAATGAGTTCACTGCTCTCAGCAGAACTTTCTGCAACATGCAATGCACTGGGTACTTACGACAAAAGGACCGGAAAGTACATGATAGATGATTACACCTTGAATACGGTAAAGGATTTGATTAGATACTTACGTCGCGATGGCGAGGACCATGAGATTCGTAGACACTTTGGTCAAACAAAAGTTTTGCAGACTGATTTACTGCCTATGTTGATAGACCACTGGGAAAATACCGAACTATTTGATGTCACACTGAGGTATTGTGTAAACATAAGATATTAAATCTTAGACAGTAAACATTTCATTCAGATTTACTACAATTTTTGTTGTTTTATCCTATAGATTACTGGTTAACCTAACAAACCCAGCCCTATTGCTGTATCGAGAGGAAGTGCCCACGGAGCGAACTGCTCGACACAATTATCTGCAGATATTACTGCATTTGCAGTACTATAAAGAAGAGGCATTCACTAAAGTTGAGACATGGAATGTTTTTGCAAAGAAGTTGACCAAGATTCTAGAAATCGTAAGTCTTTCAGCTTACCTACTTATTCTTTAAATTAAAAAATATTTAAATCTCTTATTTAACTATAAAAGTAAGCTAAAAAAACTGATGTATTAGAAATTTTATATTAATCTACAAAATGAGTTCAATCATTTGTGAAATTGTTCCTATACTAGGATTGGAGTGAACGAGATGAAGACACTGGTCTGATCATCGAAAGGATACTAATCCTAATCAGAAATGTGCTCCATGTGCCTGCAGACCTGGACAAGGAACGACGGCCAGAAAATGATGCTAGTGTGCATGATCAGGTATTTAAGATACTATTATAAACTTTAACATTAATATTGATAAGTTGTGATCAAAATCATTACAGTCTAGTTAACAATGTTAGCCATAAACAAATAGGAAAAGTAGTCCTAATTTATTTGTTTATTTTTAAGGCTGTTAATTTGTTTCCGTGGAACAAATTTTTATTTTATCAGTGGTATTCATTTTTTATGCTGGAAAATTGCCAAATTGTCATCTTTCCAAACGTGAAATTGTGCACATGAATGTGCGAATTACACTTAGTAGTTTGCCACATGCAAACATTGTTGGTTGCTCATACTTCGATTCAACAACCGCATTAGTTGAAAGGCTAAGTGTAATTGGCTGCTTAATTGTAACTTATATATCTACACACAAAATATTTTATTCTTTAGGTTTTATGGGCGTTAAATCAATCAGGTATACTGGATATAATCCTGTACATGTCATCAGAAAACGAGAAACAATACTTCATGCATATCCTAGAGATAATCTCTCACTTGCTCCGAGAACAGAATCCCACTAGTCTAGCTGATGCGGCTTTGCAGAGGAGTGCCGATGAGAAACTGAGGGATGAACAGGAATTGCTTACTATTAGGATGTCGGAGAACAAGCAGCGGCTTAATAAAGTCAAGCAGTTTTCAGCATCAAGGTTTGGATAAGTACAACTTACTGTCCTTTTTCTATATTATAGAGACGCAGTCACAAAAACGATCCAATCCACATGACTCTCCATTTAAAGACTGATTTTGTTGAAGGTTTTAAGGCACAGTCAAACATGTGTTTTGAGTGTTGCATGAGATAGCAGTATAGCGCTCTGCAATACGCGCGTGTCCTATCCCGCTCACATCGCTCCAAGCCGCGATTTTAAAACACGTGTCACACATGTGTTTGGTTGTGGGAGCCTTTAATTATGTAGAATGATGCATGTGGGTTGGATCCGTTTTACATAACAACATCCTTGAATACATTAGTGTATTCTGTTTAATACTTTGGATAGAAAGCATAAGATCCTCCTGTTGTTTAGCACCTACTATGTATAACATAAGGACTCACGCAACTCCCGAGATGTAGGTGTCTTACGGTGCATTCCATGACAATGTCTGGTACGTGACGCCGTTCTTCGCGTACATCTAAGAAAGTTACGAATAAAATTTTTAGTGTAGTTATCTTAATTTTATAATTGGGTGTTCGTATTTATGGAGAATTTTTGCACTTTCCGTAATATATATTTCTTAAGGTGCGTTCAAACCAAAAGAGCATTCGCTGTTCTATCCCCCGTTCTACGAAATCAACCAATCACGTTTAGTGTAACAATCGAATTTCGTAGAGTGGGGGGTTAGAATAGCGAATGCTCTTTTGGTTTGAACGCACCTTAAGGTTATCATAGCCGTCACGTTCCCGACAAAGTAGACGTTTTTGTGGAATGCACCTTATATGAGTGATGAACCATTTAAAAAAAATGGCCTCATGTAGGTTCCATGAGTCTCCGCCTCTTAATAACATAGTCCCGTTGATAACATCCCCTTTGAAAGCTGCACGATTTACATAGTTACCGGCTAACATAATGATATATCACGTACCTACCGGTTGCATCAAAATTTCTTTCTGTTTATTATTTACATCACCACAATCACACGTTTACTTAAATTTTTAGGCATTCTCGATTTGGTGGTACCTATGTTGTCCAAAATATGAAATCCATATCGGAAAACGAAATCATTTGCTTGAAACCATTGAACAAGATTTCTAATCTAGACTTCAGTGGGAGTAAAAAGTCTAAATTAGTGAAGCCGAAAAATCGCAGGCCAGCTGAAAGTGGCATCATGGAAAGAAGATCAGCATTTGCTATTAGGTAAGATCAATGATTGACACAAAATTACATACTATATTTCAATTAACCATTACCACAAACCGTAATATGGCAGGAGTTCCTATACTTTTTCTCTCCAGTCTTTTATAAAAATACTTGTTGATACTTGATAACTAATAAAAGTATACTTGATAACTAAGAATTTATTAAAAGGCAACGTAATGTTTGGTCTCTTTGGCCACTTGTAATATAAAATTATACAAGCGATAAAGTAGCGCGTTAATGTTTACTTTACCGTGTGTATTTCTTAACATGCCATTTAAACCTGACCTGGGCACAATTTTTTTTGGCTATTGATAATACAAAGTATGCTACATGTCGGCATTCATTCTGCATACTATCTTAAAATATGATTGCAGGTTGTTTTTAAAGGAATTCTGTATCGAGTTTCTGAATAGTGCATACAACCCTCTAATGCATTATGTGAAGGATGTCCTGGTGAGATCCAAGGCTCAGCAGAATGACGAATCTTATTACTTGTGGGCTGTCAAGTTCTTCATGGAATTCAATAGGGGACACGATTTTCAAGTTGGATTAGTCAGGTGAGATTCACATTACTACAGATAGTTCAACTCATCTTTGCGCGCGGCGCTATGTGTGCGTGCGCTTGTAATTATATAGCTTTCATTTGTTTTTGTTTTGTGTGGCATTGACGCGGCCGTATTCGTCCGAGCAACACGTGTATAAACAAGGTTTACTCACACATAGCGCCGCGCGCAAAGATGAGTTAAACTATCTGTAGCATGTTTTATTTATTAGCCCTTTAAAATGTGCCACTGCTGGGCAAAGGCCTCCCCTCTTTCCAGAATGTTTAATCCCTTACGTAGTCCCTACTCCCTAGGAAGCATAAGAAGACAATTCTCCAAAATAACTGGGTATGTCCCAGACGTTTGATGCAATTGTAATTTGGAAATGATTGTACCAACATTTTATTTATTTTAGCGAAACCATGTCAGTACCAATGTTCCACTACGTCCAACAGCAAATGGAGAAATACTACGACATGATTAAAGTCGAAAAGAAGAAATTTGCCGTTTGGGTTCGCCGTCTCCACTTATCCCTGAGAGCTTACAAAGAGCTGCTTAATACATTGCTGGCAATGGACAAAAGCACCGATCCTAGCGTCAAAGAGTCCGCTAAAGTACTGAAAAGTAACATTTTCTACGTGTTGGAATATAGAGAGTTTATTCTAACGACGTGTCTGAGTTACGACGAAAATAAAATGCCAAGGTATTCGCTGAAAATATTTATACAATTTTTATACAACTTGTGTTTGTGAAATTCTTGGAACTTCGGTGCTTAAATCGTAAAAGTATTAGGTATTATTCTTTTAAACAGAAAAGTACTGCATTAGTTATTTCGAGTACAAGTCCCTAAAGAACGCCTAGCGAAACGATCCTCGCCTACGCAAGTTTTTGTATTGCTCCGCCACTTTTCTACAAATTCAAGATGATTTTTTTAACATTGTAAGTTCAATTAAGAACTTTCTTAAATAAACTGACTGTATTGAAACTAAGGTTTTTGTACAATTAAACAAAAGCACTGATGGTACCTATCTTACTGGTTAAAATACTATCTGCAAATGAAATGTAATTTTTAGTACAGATGGTGCCTTTTTTAGGCTCTAGTGCGAGAAGTGGGTCATTTTACGTCAGGTCCAAAACTTCGAAGGGCCATCTGTACTAAAAAAAACGTCGTACGAGACACGCGCAAAAACGAAATTCGTAACTCGTGTCGATTTAAAACATCGCCACTCGTTTCGAATTTCATGTTTTTCGCACTTGCGTCGTAATGTACTATTTCAGGTCATACCTCGTCGATTTAGTGGAAACCGTTCATTTGTTTCTGAAGATGTTGGAACATTATGTCAAGAAAACGGGTCTAGTTGTGCAAAAAAAGGTGAAGAGGAAAGCAAAATCCAAAAGTAAGTGTTCACTCTTATCAAAATAACACGTACCTAGGTGAGCATGTTTATTATGACTCACACTGTATGCACACAAACACACACACACACACACACACACACACGCACACACATACACACGCTTAGTTCAAGATATCTACTACTAATCACTTATTTACCAATTGTTACAGTGAAATCAATGTATTTTCATCTCACTTGCTGCCTAAGCGCGCCATTGTTTGCGCGCGCAGCGGGAGTAATAGAAAAGTGAAATTCCCTAGGGAGTAATAGAAATGTCAGTACGTCATTTAATAATGTTATTTCTTAAAACTTATTTCTTTGTCGGCAAGTGTGATGAAAAACATTGTATGCATCACGGTCGGTAAGCGGAATACTAACTCGAGTCATAAAAGCCCTCCGCCTAACGGCGCGCCGCGGCGTCGTGCTTCTAACACTCTCGTTAGTAATTCCGTACTTACCTCCCTTGATGCACAATGTACTATTATTACTTTCATTTATTTTTCATTATAATTATATATGGGGCTTACGTACCTACGTACTTTCTTGGTGCTGCATTTGAGCGAAATTAAATTCCACTGTAGACTTTAGTGCGGGCCTCTGCATTTGAACCTCTTAACACTTTCTTACATAATTTTATTGCAGATGAAGAAGGAACTTCAGTGAATGAAGTTACTTTTCCATTTAATCGAAAATTTCGTACAGGATGAAATTTAAATCCAATTTGCACAAAGATATTTATACTGTTAAATACATCCTGCAAAAAAAGTGTGCTTAAACTTTCTGCCGGCTGCAGCCTTTGACGGATTTTAAAGCAATTATTAAATAAAATACCTTTTGAAATAAATTTTACGTAAAGCAACTGATATTTTCTATCCACTTGTGATCATGAAATTCATGAAATACTCCTCTACGTGTTTTTAATTTCAACCGTTTCCACTCAATGTACGATTATATTAAAATGTATATGTATTAGGCTTCGATTACGAATTACACACAATTTCAATAAATGTTTTATCGGGAGTTTACGCAAGCTAAAATTTATACACGTTAACTTCCAGTCAGTGCCAAACCAGTGTCCATATACCAACTTAAAACCAACATAAGCATCAGAATGCATCTGTTAGAAATTTCAAAAGACAAATTGCATCACTTTTTCAACAATTTACTTGTCAATTAAAACTATAATAACGGATTATATCGGTATTATTAATTTATTTAATTATGCAGATCCCTGCGTTTCGTACGGTTCGCGGTTATTATATTTGATGAATACAATAAAAACTGTCTTTGTGATTAGAATGATTTATGTTCTCTTTAATGAGATAAATTTTACAGAAAAGAAGCGCGCCGTTGAAAAATCACAGGCAAGCCGAGTAGAAATACCCGCGTGGGAAGAATTACGCGCGCAACTCGCCGTAGTATTGAGTTCTGGCGTCGAAGAGTGCCCGCCGCCGTTTGACGCCGCCTCGGACCAAACTGTGGACCAGCAGAAGTACGTTCCTACTCTTAATATTGGTTAATCACCTATGAAATTAGCGTTTTTGGTACCTAATAGACTAGACTTTATCATCATCATCATCATCAGCCTATGATAGTCCACTGCTGGACGTAGGCCTCTCCTATTAACTATGCGTATAGACACATTAGGAGGTAAATGCCCATAATCGCCACGCTGGGCAAGCGGATTGGCGATCGCAGTAATGTGTCCACTATGATGACGCTGCTGCCCATCATCAATCTTGTAAAATGGTCAGTGACGGTCATCCCTTAGTCGACTTTTACGACACCCGCAGGAGGAGTTGGGGTGATGACAAATGTATTCTTACTGCCGTCACCACACGGCCCAGACTTGGATTATCTAAAAAGTAATAGACATTTTTTTTTGTTTTCAACAGTGCACACACAGTGCAAAGGTTTTTTCACGCTAATAACTTTTATTTTCTTCAGTATAAGCTTTAAAAACAACTCTTGCCATATGCTGCCGGTTCATTAAATACATACAAATCTCGCCTTAGAAGTGTCTTATATTACTGGCAAATTTTGGTTTATTTTGATTTTAACATCAAAAAAATATACACACATAATTCATAGTAATGAAAAATTGACTTTTGACAAAATTCTCCATACACAACGCCAATTTCATAGGTAATGACATAATAGTAGAAATCCGTAGTCATAAAATCTGGCGTCGAAGAATGCCCGCCTCTGTTCGACGCCCCTTCTTACCAAACTATAGATCGGCAGAAGTGAGGTCCTCTGATTTCGTGTGTCCCTTCGACTAAACTGGACGAACTATTGAGCACATGAAGCTTAGCCAAGTTGCCAATCGCTAACGCTTAGTAGCGTATCGTAGTTTTCCCTCTCTGTCACTCTTTCACATTAGTGCGACAAAGACAGTTAGCTTCCTTTCGTTTACGATTGACGATTAAGCGTTACCGATTGGCAACTTGTCTAAGCACCCTGAAATGGCAGGATTTTTGGCGTACCCCCCCACGTGACCAATAAATAAACTTAATACGGGATTGGTGCGAGGTCGAGGTAGGTCTTTACGCCTTGTAAACATGTTTATAAAAGAATGAACGATAGGCTTTAATTGTATGCTTACCTTGTGCTTGTCGCCGTCGCCTCCGACCAAACCACAGAAATATTATGCGGTAGAAGAGTTAAATGTTGTTTTGGGAAAATTAACTGAAACTGTTAAAATAAAGCACATGCTTATGCAATTTGCATACTAGTATTACAAATACCTACGTCCTGAGTAATAACGTCAATATTCCAGCAACAAGTAATTGTATAAATTCATATGAAATTCAATTATATTTGCAGTTACAAGAATAACCACATAATATGATTTGGTAAACGCTGATTAATATGCCAGTAATGAATGAATGAGTCCATTTTGTAAATGCCCTGTGATGATATTTTCCAATACCCCTTCATTTGGAACGACCACATATTGCGATTTCTAGATTTTATCATTTCCATTTGTGTATTGGCTGTTTGTGTGATGCAGATTATAATTATTGGGTCGTAAATTTAGGTAGATATTTGTACAAATCTTAATTCTTAAATATATCAGTAAGGTTAGCACATGATTAAAGCGACAGTATCTCGCTGCGACACATACTATCAGCCCCTCTATTTACTAACATAATGTAATAGTTATTAAAAGACGGGAAGTTTATCTCGCGCCGACATACTGTCGCGCCAATCATGTGCTAAGCCTCCTGCTTTTACAGGAGAATGTCGCCTACGACATGGCTCTTTTCTAATATCTCAGAAAACGCTGAGTAAGCGATATCGGGTCTGGTAATATTTCATGACTTGGCTAACAAATTGGCAGTATATCTCGTGCCTTCGGATTTGATTGAAGTAGTTTCCACACAAGACAAAAGCAAGTCGCAGGGGACATTTTCGTCGCATGCTCCTCATTAGCTTAATTCAGGGACCGGAACCGGTATATTACAAAAACCTTGAAATAGCCCAATATTTTAAAATGTTTTACGCTCTTTGTTGTACTACTTAATATTTTATGTAATTTACAATATCTTATTTCTTCATTATTCCATTTACTTAGAATTTATATACCGAAGAACGAAAAAAAGGACCGTTCTTTTGTATGGAGAAAATAACCGTTCTGGTCCCTGGCTTAATTACTTTAGTTTTAACTTTATTTTACATCAAAAGTTCAAATGCTTTTTCCTTCGTACTACACAAATGCCAAGCGTCATATGCATTAGCGCACAAGACGGCATTCCATACCAGACGGTCCAGAGTCATATTCAGAACCTTCTAACGCGCGCGTAGTAGAATCATTAATGTCTTTATTTATCTTTCATCGCTGGTGGCACTCGCAACCGTAAACTTTATAGGTACTAACACATCGCCCGCTATGAACCTTCAAAAGAGTCATTAATGAGTCCGCTCTGCTGGCGATGGTAGGCGAGTATTAGGTATTACACTATTTTAAAACGGCGCTAAAATTGAAGTCCTTTTCCCAGCATATTTGAAAATCAAAATAAAGAAACGGACTTGAATATCCCTATTCGATTCTGAGAACACCGGAGCCGAACAGGGAATCTATTTGAAGCCTGTTAACAATAAAACTTGGCAACGTCCATTTTACAATCTGGAATATTAAAAAAAAAGCATTTAGTCTTGTTTTACAATGTTTATAAGTACCGTAAAATGCAACAACGTACAAAATTGCACGGAAATTCATGTTTTTTTAAATAACTCTTTATGTGTACTTTATCTGTGATCTTGATTGTATTGCTAAGCTAATCTGGATCAAAATACACGTATGTAAAGGTTCAAAATACGCCAAATACGAATAGTTTGGCTTGAAGACGCATTTAAAGTTGCAGTCAAAGTTGTAGCCAAAAGCTGCAACATTGTCCCGTTGATTATCTGGGGTAATAGAAGGAGTATTTAAAAATGGGAACCATTCGTAAAGTCATAGCAAGTACAATAAGTACATCAAAGCCAAGGTGTCAATTCAAAATACATAATAACTACTTGAAGTATGTTTTTAACGACGTAGGCAAAGTTGTAACCTGTTCAACGACATTTCCATATACCCTGTCAAGGATAACTTGGGCTATGCCAAATAAAAGAGAAGAGTATTCACACGAATTTTAAAAAAGGTCATTTTTAAGTCTTGTTCATGGTAATACAAATGGCAAGCATCCATGATAGATTTATGGTTAATTTTTTGAACATTTCTGCTTTGAGAGTACATACTTATTATTGACATAACAAAACTATTGTACAGTGACAACCCTAGGCCAGGCAATTTTGGGGCATGTATATTCAATCAAACCATTCCCAACATTGCCTCTCGTCATTCTGGCCTCAAATGGGCAAAACCTGGGTAAAGCATCGAAGAGAGCATTGTTACTTTCCATAGCAGTGCTCCGCAAGCAGCTATCACAATATTTTTACCAGTAGTTACCTACCGGAGCTGTTATTAAATTATAAATTGAAGTAGGTAGCCAGATAAATTCTACATCTTTAACCATTTTTAGATGTATAAAATAGATAACAGTTTAGTATAAAAGTAAGTTTTTCCAAAAAAGGCAAACTTGTGGCAGGCTGGCAAAGTTATAGCATTTTACGGTATATAAAAATGTAACATCATTAATCCACTTAAAGTCAATCCCGCAAGACCAGTTTCCGTTCAACCGTCCGGGTTTCGAAATATAATTGAAATTCATATAGGCATTCGCGGACGTCCTGTGAATGTCGAGAGTGTCGAGGGGCGACACACTTGGCTAAAAGTGTGACCCCTCCATATTTTCTTTCGATATGACGCTAAATGAATAATAATGTTGTTGTTAATATAGGTATCGTAGTTTAGTTTTAGTTAAGTCTTAAGAGTTCTGCTGTGCCCTGACAGGGTATCAGGTGACATATTATTATATTGTATATTGTATGTGTAACTTGATGGCTTGAATAAATGAAATATGAAATATGAAACTATGTGAACAAAACACATTTTGTGGAACGCTGGCGAGAGCACATATAATATATTGGTTTAAACTTTCATGATTATCAATCATATTTTAAAGACAAACGGATCTTAATCGCGTAAACAACAACCATAGGCTAGCCTAGAAGTGAATAATCAAGACCAAGTGCGGGTAGTTCGAAAAACCCGCGCAGCTCGAAGGTGTTGATAGTTACAGTTTCTCACCAGTCTGCCTGCGACCACGGGTGTAACGTCATGCCCGAAACGTCAGGATATAACTAAAATAAGTAATATATAATCAGGATATAACTAAAGTAACACATATAATATTGGCCTATTCAGACAGTAGGAGAGTAGGACATTGACTTAAGTTGGCCGCGGAAGAATTGCTAGTCCATCAACTGGGGCGCCCATGAGTCGAGCCTGATGACTCACTACTCAGGTGAGTTGAGTAGTATTGCTCCAGGACTTCGTTGAGGGGGGGGGGGGCACTGCCCTATGATATGATAGTATTTTATACTTAAAACAGCACCTAGGCATACATAAGTTCAGTGTGAGGGGGGGGGGGGGGGGGGCAAGTGTCCCCATTGCCCCCCCTGGATCCGCGCCTGAGCCTTCTGGGTGAGTGAGGTACAGCACGCGTTTGATAGCACAGTAGATAAATCGTCTAACCTCCCCGCAATAAGAATAACTTATAAATAAATGAGTTCATATAAATCTATAATCTGGCCGTCGGAATTCTCATAGCACGATCGGATTAAAACCGGCTTTGGAGTCGATGTTAACATTCAATTATAATTAATAGATTATTTTTTTACGAAGCCGTTAGAGTGTCCCACTGCTAGGCAAAGACCTCCCCCTTTGTCTTCCAACTCTCCCGGTTTAGCGCGATCTCTTGCCAGTCGTTTAGGTATGCCTCCAGATCGTCCCGCCATCTCCGTCTGGGCCTGCCGCGTCGTCACCCCGCATTTTGTGGCACCCATTCCGTTGCTAATTTAGCCCACCGCTACGGGTGCATGCGGCAGACGTGGCCAGCCCATACCCGCTTTAGCCTGGCAGTCTTGGCTCCGACATCAGTGACCCCGGTTTTGGAACGCAGCACTGAATTCGTTCCAAAACCGGGAAATAGATTAATACTTACTACATAAAATTTAATCACATTAACAAATCACATCATTCAGTCTGATCGTGCTAGACTATGCCTATGAAAACTCCGATGCTTGTTAATACCTTATACGATACTAGGTAACTTTTGGGCAAAGCTTTATCTATAACAATTCTAACTGTTACTCTAAAGTAAACCTGTCGTTCAAAAGCAAAAACCAGTTTTAAATTCCCTTTACAAAAACACGCTAACCCAGATTCCAATCCACCCAATAACACTCATGTTTGTGCAGGGAAACTTGCATGAAGAACATTCAAAGGCTCATGCGGGAATACAAATTCGAGGACGCCGTTGGGATGCTCCGCGCCGCAAGGTACGTCATTAACTCCATTCACGTCATAATTACTCGTGTTTCTAATAATGTACCAAGTAAGTATGGTTGCGAGATTTGTAGATTTTAACAGCAAAAACCACATGTTTGATTTATATAACTCGTATTTGTAAGTGACTTCTCCGTTAGGGCCTCAAAAACTTACCCCTTTATTCATAAACGTCTCTTAACTTACTAGCAAGCCGCTAAGTATTGTTTGTCCGTTTCGGTCTTATCAATATGTCTATAAGAGCGAAATGGACAAACAATACTTAGCGGCTTGTTAAGTTATGAATAAGGGAATTAGTACTTACATACTAGATGCAAAAGGTTGTTTACTTGAGGTTGTTGCCTATAAATAGAAATTTATTTTGAATAATATAAATGCCAATGAAATAGATTTGTAAATTCTATTTTTTGTGGATATACAGGACGTATCAAAAATAGTGGCTAGTCGACGAATCCATTCCGTATCGAATACTAACAAAAAAATTGGCAAAAAGACTTTGTATGGTAGCAAAACAGTGCAACCTTCCATAGAACTTGTTTTTTTTTACGAAAAACCTTTTTCTGCTTGTTCCTAATCAGAATAGGATTCTGAACGGTCACATAAACGGATTAGGTACCACTATTTTTGATTATCTAGATACAATGTTGGATTATTCGTTAAAGTCTAGTCGTTATGTTTTTGTATTCATTTAAACATCATTTTTTAAAATCATTTAAATGAATTTGCTGTGAATATTTACAGGAACAGTGCATAATTATGTATGACCTAGATATTCAATCTGAATTTCCGTGCTCACTCTGTTAGTGAAATAATTGGACGTAGAATTTCTCAGAGCACGAATACACCGACGCTATAAAATATGTTCAAAGTGGAATAAAAAAAGAAATGTGTAATATTGAATAATTTTCTTTATTCGGACATCTTACAATGAATCCGTACTACTTCCGAATATTTTAAACAGTATCAAAAACCCTCATTAAACAATGGCAGCTACTACGCACTCGAGATACTGTCGTCTCTGCTTTTGCTTTAAGATTGTTTACTGTACAGAGAAGTGTGGCCGGAGGAAGGTATATTCGGCGCCCCCGACATTCAACAGGACGAGGAGTTGGAGATGTTGGAGACCGTTTACGGCACTGATTTGGGAGTGGAAATACCCGGTTGGTTCCTTTATAGTAAAGTGCAAATATGTATCGAAAGAATCCTGTTATAAATTTTATATGTTACAACGTTCTTATTACACAGAATTAATGTGCACTGGGACATATTTTTGAGCATTTTATATGTATACCTACACCTTATTTTACGTTTGACTTTATTAGCCTAAATAATACCTACACGATGTTTCACGAGTATTGCAATAGTGACATATAGTATTTTTTGCAGAATTTCGCTGAATAACAATTTTTCGTGAAATTTTATTACGTTTGCGATATCTAAAAATGTTCAAATTTAGCCCACCCTAATCGGTATAAGTCATACTCGGCAACTTTTACTGTGGGACTAACCCGAAATCACAAAAAAAACTGTTTCATAGATTTTTATCGTGTGATTTTGACATTTTGTAAGGGAGAGCATTTTTTTTCGTAACTTTGTATCTAAGTAGTCCCATAGTAAAAGTTACTCGGTATTATTTATACTGCCTGTAGGGTGTAGGTATGAGATTTTCAATATCTGGTGAAACATCCTGTATAAAAAATAAAATGTAACATCCAATTAATTACATCCAATTAATTTGGGCGATTTATCGGCACTTGCAGGTTCAACGCCAAAGACGATATACAGCGTGTTTTTCTTCATATGCTATAACTTTAAGGGAAGCTTATTTAATTAATTTCTACTAGAAACTAGTGCTTTAACTCTTACCGTTATTGAGTTATTAAAAACATAAGTTTAATCACTGAACATGTGTATTGCAACCTTTCTTACATTCTAATGTTACTTATTTTGACATGTGCCTTCAGTCACCTGAGATTAACTTTTATTTTATTCTTAAGGTTCTCTCACACTTACCATTTCATTTATTATGTATAAAAACAAAAAAAATTTTTATAGAATTTTCCAAAACCGATATACCAGACAACTTCTATTAATGACCCAAGTAACCTGTCTAATTTATCGCAAATCGAAACGAACACCCTTTATGTAATATAGACGGGTCATTGTCAGTCCGGAAAACAAAACTTGTACACTCGGTGGTCAAAAGTTAACAGCTTTCATAAACTATGTTGCGATTTGATTGCATAGAGCTATAGACCGGGGAACCTAGTTGTACTGTCAATTGTTTTATCCCAAAATGAGTACAGGAATTCCTTAACAGTAGGTATGTCCACCGAAAAGACCATAATCTAAATCTGAAAATGACCCAGACGATAAAAGTAATATAGACCTACACGCACGTCTGTAAAGTCCAAAGTTTGTTTTGACACTTTGGTGACGTGGCGTTTGAGTGACAGCTTTAAAGTGATGCAGGGTTAGAAAATTGACTGAGAGAACATTTTTTTTCATAAACAGTACTCGCATTTAATCAGAATCGATTAATAATCATGCTTTATTACGTCTCTCCCATAAGAAAATAATTGACTACTCGCCATTTCTCGATGTTTCATTTTATTCGCGCTCAATGTTGACAGAAATCCACATTTTCCCGGTTTCTATCAATCATCATCATCAGCCTATGATAGTCCACTGCTGGACGTAGGCCTCTCCTATTATCTATGCGTATAAATGCATTAAGAGGTAAATGCCCATAAACGCCACGCTGAGCAAGCGGAATGGCGATCGCAGTAATGTGTCCACTATGATGACGCTGCTGCCCATCATCAATCTTTTATCAAATAATGGTCAATGACACTTCAATCCCTTAGTCGACTCTTACGACACCCGCAGGAGGAGTTGGGGTGGTGACAAATGTATTCTTACTGCCGTCACCATACGGCACATATGCTATAAATAGGTTTCTAATACTCAACATCATCTAGGTATTACATTCAAAAGCAAAATAAGATGTATATAAAAATGCTTAAAAATATGTCCCAGCGTACTTTATTTCTGTGTAATAAAAATTTGTAGTTTGATATGTTTCTAAATATTTTTGCACTTGACTGTACAATATTTATCTAAGTGAGTGTCATCCATCTGACATGTTTCGACCTATTAACATAATTTATAAAACGTTTTAGTTGAGTCTCACATTAGTTACATATTAATACTATCATTCTAAAACTAAACATTGTCCATACAATAAACACTTATAATTTCTATAAACCTTAAAATATAAAGTCCTGTTGAAATATAAATATAATTTATATTTGAGATCCATTTTGCGAAATAAAAACTCTATTTTGAGTGCAGTGTCCGGTTACGAAACCCTTCAGCTTGTTTGTTTTTAAACGACCATTTATCAGGCGCAGTCGCGGGCAGTATTGAATATTAAATTATAATTCTTATTTCAGAGATCGTCGAGGAAAATAATGAAGAAAATACAGAAGAAGAAGGTAAAATATAATCTTTAATTGAATTATAAAAATGGTTATTATTTGTATGGATTTTGATTGAACGATTATGAATGTTTCCTTGTGTATAAATATTTATACGAGAAGAAAAATCTGTTTTTAGATGAAGAGGAGGAAGAAGAACGTAGTGCAGCGATTGTCGAAACGGACTTCGATTTCAATGATTTCGTTCAAAGGTAGGCTTGCTACAAAATATGTCTGGCAAACCAGCTTTTTAGTAGAAAATGGCGGCAATTTCAAATATTCTATGAGCGGTCTAAAATTTAACGTATAATTTAGTATATTTTTCTATTATCAAGTTGGTTTGCACACGTTTGGTACCGGAGATTGATGATGGGCAGCAGCATGATGAGGCATAGTGGACTCACTGCGATCGCCAACCTGCTTGCCCAGCGTGGTGATTATGGGTTTTTTTCCGAATGCGTCCATACGCATCTTAGGCTAAGGAGAGTCCGTTGTCCAGCAACCAGCAGGACTGATATAGGCTGATGATGTGATGTGATGTGAAACATTTTTAATACACTTCTTGGGCTTGTCCATTAATCACGTCATACTGTATAGGGGAAGGAGGGATCAAGAAAAAATCACCAATTATCACCATAGGGGTGGGGTAGGGTGTCCCCTATTTTACGAATTTTAGAAATTAATAACGCATACCCCCTAAATCGGTTTCTTTTACCTCAAAACACACTGAAAAAAAAATTCAGTTCATTTCTGTAACTGCAACCCGTGCCGACTTTCATGCCATTTTCCTATACAAAGTATGAAAATGACCAAAATTTTTTTTTGTTTTTTTTTTTATTTTTTTCTATGGCATTAAAATATACTACTATCTTATAAACATTTTATCATAAAATTAACTTGATGAGAACAGAAAAACAATACATTATTATCAACTTACTGTCTGACTAATTTTTTTCATAGTAATTTGTATGGGAATTTCAGATGAAAGTCGGCACGGGTTCCTGTTACAGGAATGAACAGATTTTTTTTTCAGAGGACTTTTTTGTTACTCTCTGCTGGACAGCTTTATAGAGATAAAATACTAGCTCTAGTAAAAATAAATCATTTATAATTTTCTGTAAGATCACTTTTTAAATATAATATAACCAGATGTCAAACCCGGAAAAAGTGTTATAAAAAAAACGTTTGCAATAAATTACACGCCATATTGGCTAGGGGGGGGGGAAGTCCTGATAATATCATCATGGGGGCGAGAGGGGCCAAAAATAGGCTAAAATCGTATGACGTGATTAATGGACAAGCCCTTAACAAAATATACTTGGGCACTTTATGAAGTATGATTTCGAAGTCTAAATTCGGGTAGCACTATTACGATTAGTCGGCACTCCAATCTATCTGATTAGATGACGAGATGAGCTATTGCTTGCATGACTGGCGCTAGTAATTTTCGGTTCGCTAAATTGCTACCTCCCGAAATGTGAACTGAACATCTATTTCCTTAATCAAGTGTACTATGTATCACTACATATTATCATCATCATCATCAGCCGAAAGATGTACATTGCTGAACATAGGCCTCCCCCAAAGATTGCCACAATGACTGGTCGTGTGCCACCCGCATTCAGCGGACTCCTGCGACTACATAATATTATAGTTACTTGTAAAGCGCTTCCCGCTATCTGTCTGTATGTACTTATGCTTATTTTTTTTTATTACGCAATGGATTTTTATACACTTTTTAACTATAATTAAGATGTCCTATACCATGATATGATAAGACTTACTATACTACATATATCACTACATATTATAGTTACTTGTAAAGCGCTTCCCGCTATCTGTCTGTATGTATACTTATATCTTTTTTGGATTTTTTACACTTTTTTAATTATAATTAAGATATCATATACCAAAGAAAAAAAGACCAAGATCACGCTCAATCACTACGTCCATATATTTTATTTAGGGATGTGTGTCATCATCATCAGCCTATGATAGTCCACTGCAGGACGTAGGCCTCTCCTATTAACTATGCGTAGAGACGCATTAGGAGGTAAATGCCCAAAATCGCCACGCTGGGCACGCGGATTGGCGATCTCAGTATTGTGTCCACTATGATGACGCTTCTGCCCATCATCAATCTTTTATCAAATAATGGTCAGTGACACTTCAATCCCTTAGTCGACTCTTACGACACCCGCAGGAGGAGGCCCTAAATAACATTTCATTCTTCACCAGATTTAGCAGTCCCAAAGTGGTGAGCGCTTGCGCATCCCTTCTAGATGGCTATGAAAAGAACCTGCCGCATACAAACCACTGTATCATAAAAATGCTGCACAGAATAGCTTGGGACTGCAAAAGGCCCGCCATGATGTTCCAAGCCTCCTTGTTCCTGGTGTTTCAGAAGATACTTAATAACCCGATGCCGCAGTACAAGGTTCGTATCACCATATTTGTCTATGCTTTTGGGTAAGATTATGCCAAAAGTTTATCTTGTATGCAGCACGGGAACGGGGGCAGCCCATAAAAAAAGTGCTTGTTATACTCTTCTATTAAAATCTATGTATTAAGATTTCATACAGAATACTCTTACGTCTCTCTTTTCATCTGAAACAACCTTTTTAGTACAGATGGTGTACTTTTTAGGCTCTAGTGCGAGAAGTGGGTCATTTTACGTCAAGTCCAAAACTTCGGAGGGCCATCTGTACTAAAAAAACGTCGTACGAGACACGTGCAAAAACGAAATTCGTAACTCGTGTCGATTTAAAACACTTCGAATTTCATGTTTTTCGCACTTCTGTCGTAATGTACTATTTCAATACGCTCTAAACAACCGAAAAAATTTTTGAAAATAGAACTTGAAATGCGTTCAATAATATGATCCGATAGAAAAAGCCCATTCTATGGCGTTTCGTATGAGCCGCGCGCACGCCTCGTCAGTCTGTCATAAATATTCTTAACACTTTCGGTGACATTCAGGTGCTTACAATTATGGTTAACGATGCTTAACTATTTCATTGTCAGCGAAAGTATTAAACTTGCTAGTTCGGCTAGTTAGATTGCTCAGACGTTAGCAAACACTCTCGTCGTTCTGATATATCCGATGGCCACTGTACTTACGTTATCTCAAACTTGCTTTAACAGAACAGCATGAAACTGCAAACGGCCGCCAATGAAATAAACATAATCTGACTATACTTCAGCTTAACGCAACGGACTCGAATTTTCCATCCAATTTTCCATAAAAACCTTAATACGATTTCAAGGTATCTGTCGGATTAAATCCGAACCTTAATTAAATATGAGATTCGAAATGAATCTACCCACGTGTAACGCTTAAGCTAAAATTGTGAGGTATTGATAAAGGCTTGTTTGGAAAGTTTCAGTTAGTAACGAGTTTAAGTCTATTTCTGAGCAACGAGGAGAAAAAGATTATTTTATGGTAATTATTAATTTCGTTTCCTTTCATACAGGAGCTGGAGAAATTCGCTATATTTATTTTAAGGAAATTCACTGAAGTCGCGCAGAAAAATCCTAAAGTGTTTATTGAGCTACTTTTCTGGACTAATTCGAAGGACGCTATCGACATAGAGTGTGGATACGACCTCTATTCGGACCAAAAGTAAGTGTTTGGACTTTAGTTTAAGAAGGTACCTAGATTTACTATATGTTTTTGATAATCTAGTCCGAGTAGGTTACATATATTGGGAAGTCTATAAAACTTGCCTGTATTAGAAAATTCATTTGAAAATAATCATCATACCAGCATATATCTATTCGTTCCTTTCTTTTCTTACAATTAGTATTTACTCTTACTTGACTTTCCAATTTAGACTGGTAACCACGACCAATTGACAGTGTCCAGATAGTATAATATCCAGATTATAAAATGTATTATGATAATACTCAGATATTTTCTAGGAGGTAGGGTGATTGACAAAATTAAACATCGACATAACTGTTACTGATAAGGTCTTAAAGTAATAGAAAAATGCATTTAAAAAAATATGTCATAAATTACAGGTGATTGAAAATATAATTAATTAATTATACATAATTTATCTTACGTAAATTGTGTATTTAATATCAATCAAAATAACTATAATAAAATTATTCTTAGAAAAAGAATAGCCTATCCAAGTCCTGAATTTCTTAGTTAGCTGATTTTACAAATTGAGCATCTTTGTAAGAAAAGGGTTTAGGTACCAAATCATCGATGACACGTGATGATTACGTGTCTATTTTTTTATTTTGTCAATCCCTCGATTGTGCTAGAAAAATATCTAGCTATAAATTATTATAATACAATGGTATCTCAAATGTTGGATTGTCAAGTGGTTATGTGGAATTAAGTCCTGATCCTCATGTTTTCTTTCCCCCAAATATTTTCAAATGAATATGCTAATAAAATCATGATAAAGTCATTAATCACTCAATACGGCCCATAAGGGAGTCCACCAATAGCTGTATCATCGTTTTATTAGATTTTGAATGATGGTTCAACTCTCGCCATGGTTCAAGTCACCCGGACTTCCCCTATTCTAAGTATAATATAATCTCGTTTGTGATTCAAAGACAATTCTATCAATTTAGTCTGAAGCGTACAGTCAAAGGCAAAATAAGGTGTATATAAAAATGCTCAAAAATATGTCCCAGTTCACTTTAATTCTGTGTAATAATAACGTCGTAACATATTTATAAGAGTATTCTTTCGATAAATGTTTTTTGCACTTGACTGCACCTACACCACCACATTTCGACTTTATTACCGCGGAATAGAGTCAAAAAGTGGTAGAGCATATTTTTTAGCTGACTGTGCTCTTACCTATATGTAGTTGTAGTTTTCGATCAAAAAGGTATCACTCTGTCTTTTACCATATTAACAAGTTACCTACTCGTACTATTCATCTTAATAAGAACCTTGTGTTGCAGAATGTATTTTTAATACTAGCAACATTTATTAATCCATTTTTTATCTTTTGTATTGCAACTTTCTTCTCTAGCAATTATACGATCCTTCTACACGTTTAATTTTGCATTTTAATTATTTAAATACTTCGCGTCACCCCAAGGATTCCAATTCTTTCTTTAACATGGTCCTTCGAACCGGATATGGATCAGTGACCTAATGGATATACAGTGCACCTATGGATATACGGCAGGCGACAATGTGGAACTCTTTACGTGAATACCATTATAGTATAATGACGTAGCTATTTAGATTTTACTCTCACGAATAAATGTTGACTTCTCCTCTCATCTTCTGTTTTCCGAGTGGAACCCACAATACAGGGGGTACTATATTTGTAATATGCCCGGCTTATATTTATAATAATATACTTTCGGAGGTTTCTCAGTTTGGTACTGATTTTGTACTAATGAATCTTAAAGTTTTAATTTTTCTCAACTCATATAAAGATTTTGAAAGTCGCATAAAATCTTACTCATTATAATAGTTGGATGCCAAAAGTACACAAGATATTTTTTTAAGTTTATGGCAGTGCCGTCAAAGCCTTACAAAGAATTAAAAAAAACTGTGTTGAAAACCTGAAAACGATACATATGTAATACAACAATAAAAAAGGGCTCTTTTATAAAATGTAACTCCCCTATTATCAAGTTAACTGTTGTATCCTAATATTCCTAATACAAGCCACAACAGGTCTCCATTTCGATGGGAACAATTTTTTGTCGAATTCTTAGAAGTTTTTACTTTAATAATATATTATTGTGTAATAGGGATAGAGTCGGCAAAGGAACGTGGAGCGAAGAACAGGAGGAAGAATTACGGAACCTGTACATGGAGAACCAGTCTAACCCACAAACAAATCAAGGTACAGTCGGCACTGCTTTCTTCCTGAAAACATTGCTAACACTTATGTGTATTTTGTAAATAGCTATTTATGTTACGAGTGTTTATGGACGTTTTTTAAACGAGTGTCAGGGATACCTATTAAATAAACCGACAAGCAATTACTATAACGAGGTTTACAATATCACACAATTTTAAATTATGTGAGGAATGAAAGACAATTTCGGTAGTACAGAAAACTACTTTGGGAATTTAGCGTTAGTGTAGAAAGATGCTACTTTCTCTATATTAGATAATCCTTTAAAAGAACACCTTCTGAGCTTATACATTATAAAAGATATTTAAATTGCTAAATCTACCTTGCCTCTTTTTAGTTAACTGCACGCTTAAAAATAGATATCAAAAAAATATTCCTTCTAGTATGTGCCAGTATAAGCATTATTCCTATTACTAGACGTGATCGACTGGATTCTCGAAAACCTGATCGACCAGACCAGAACGCGACGAAGCGTGATAAAGAAGCTCAAAGAGTTGGGGCTGATATTCCGCGCTCCAACCAAGAGAAGCAATGTGGAGCGCCGAGAGAAAGTTCCGAAGGAATTCAGCGAGGAAGAGGATGACATGCTTCGCCAGCTTTGGGAGGAGTTTGCTGATTCCACTGGTGAGTATGAAAACTAACCTCGAATGTCAACTGGGTTATGAATCATATAAGATAACGCCCTAGTGCACGTAGATCATAGAGTCGAACTCACAGATGTCATATATACCATAGATCAAGCAAACGTATCTACTTAGCGTGTCAAATGAATTCAGTGAAATCCACTGATTTGTCTGTCTTTAATCGCAGCTTGCAGCTTTCGGGCGTCAAATTTTGTAAGTTGAAGTGAACAAAAACATTAATAATGCCTCCTTAAGTAATATTAATTGCAACAACACAAAAAAATATGAATACTCAAGGGCCTGAGACATATTTAAAATCATAGGCAAGTAACAACTTTAGTACAAAACTGACACGCTCGGCCGCCATACAAATGAATGAACTTGTTTCTTCTATCCAAATCTAATTCTATGGTCGAACTTTTATTAAAAATCTTATTGATAGGACACCTAAGGTACACCCATTTTTATGCAGGTACAGTATAGTGCAAACCGGTTTTTTAGGGTTCCGTAACCAAAATGGCAAAAACGGAATCCTTATTGCTTCGCAATGTCCGTCTGTCCGTCTTTCCGTCTGGCCGTCTGTCCGTACCTCCCCAACTGGTGAAGTGGGGGTGATTTTTTTATTTGCTGTAATCCTATAATGTGGGGTATCATTGAATAGGTCTCAGGTTAAAATGAATAAGGGTGCTAAAAGAACCTTTTTATCTAAAGTCAATATTTTCGGAGATAATTGTTCCAGAACAAAAAGAAATTGTGTCCCCCCCCCTCTAACTTTTGATCCGTAGGTCAAAAAAATTATGAATTGTGGGCTTCTAGAATACTTTAAACTATTTCGAACATAATCGGCTCAGCTGTTTTTGAATAACTACGGAACCCTACACTGAGCATGGCCCGACATTCTCTTGGCCGGTTTTATTCGTATGAGATTACGACGAATAACCGTTTATTAATCGGTTATTCCATACTTTCCAAAACCGGTTTGCATCCCCCAGTACAGTAGCAATTTGATTTTCTTACAAGACAAAGAGCAAGATCAGTTTATAAATGAAAATCTAAACAATGTCATAATCTTTCATCAATATGTGTGTGCCTCTACATCGATAAGTACGCGAAAATAAATGCCGCAAGAATATTAAAAATATGGATTGTACAGCACATGATAGTTTCCATAAATTATTATCGATGCACGATCTTCATCCCAATGTGGGTCCATTTCGCTCTGAGGTATGAAAAATTACATTTCCACCAGTTCACAAATCTTTTTCACTTTAGAGTTCGCCTTGTGCTACTGAAAGAAAATCCCATTTAATTATTTACATAGTTATTTACGAAAAGAGTTGAAATAGGTTTCTAAGTACTAATTCAAATTGGAGCTAAGCCACCCGCCGACCTTCGTTCCCAACGGTCAAACTGTTTTAACTAGTCAACGCCAAACCGAGCTAAAGTTACTTAAGTTACGTCCCAGAAAATTCGTCCTAAGATGCCGCAGACGACTTGATTGTGGAGTTTCTATCAAATGTTTTGTGTAAATTAGCTGAAATCCGGCCAAATTACTCCGGGATCCGAGGCTTTGTCGTGGCAGATGCCGATTTCAATCCAATATTCTAACAATTCTATTAGTATTTGGTGTTTCTATGTACAACGTCTCATCCGAGTTTAGACTATCTCACGTCTCAATTATCCCTTTTGTGTTCATCCGATCTGTGCTTCAAAAGGATCGCGGCGCTTTGTGCTATATTATTGAGGATATATCCCAGAAATATATGTACTCGTAGGTTATATGTATAATGTACGTACCTACATATTTACTCGTAATGTACGTGCACATTTGCACATACATACATGATTTCTTAAGTTACTGTCCGACATAGCACACCTTGTCACACGTCCACAGAATCGCAGTTTTTGAAAACAGTCACAGCAAATGCTTTCAGTGTGCTTGCCACGAGCAGCTACCGCGTTATTAACGCGGACTTATTTTCTAATAGAAATAAATGTTTCTATTCATACCGCTCGTACCTAATACTCGCCTATTAGTGCGAGTGTATAACTATACTACGTGCCCATGAGGAAAGGGAAAAAAATCAACAGCGGATTTCTGACCAAATTTGAAGTTAAAAATGTCATATGAAGTTTTCTGGATTCAGTCTATTTCAAGATAAAATTTGATTTTTTCTTAAAACCGTTTTAGACCGTTACGCTATGATAAACGCATTTTAGGAAACGATTTTGTCACCATGTTGTCTTAGTCTTGTCATCTTGTCACAGTTAATTGACAGACATCAAATGAACAAAAAAATCTTTAATTACCTAGCAAATCTAAAAAAAAATACTAAGTATATTAAGGCATACAAAACAACAAAAAAAAAACTTAAAAAATTATATTTTTTTTTTACAGATTTGACCAAAACTCATTTAACATTTTTTGCTTCTTTTAGTCTCAGGAATAATTATGCTGTTAGAATTTTGCCCTTTCCTCATGGGCACCTTGTATAATAACGCAGCGTCACGTCATCGTCAGGCCATGATATGGCTACAGTTAACTTATTTATGTGTTTTTAATGTTTTATTGTAATGCGAGCGACTTACGAGTATAATTTAAAATTATACTCGCATTTACTCATAATCGTCGAACTAACTATGAAGAGTAGTATTTCGAATTGGCTACATACGCCATAACTACTGGTAGCGAGTTTCATATATATTTCGAGAAAATAGTTCCTAGATCTGTGCATAATTAATCAATTATAATATCATTTATAATAAAATATTTTTGAACTATCAAAATCACGTCGCCGGCTTTTAAAATTTGATACGTGTTTAAACAAATTGAAATTCAAGCTATCATTAAAACAAGTTAAAATCGCCTCAATAAATTTTCTCAATTCGTTTATAGAATGACAATTAAATTTGGTTAATTCAGAATAATACTAGCTTGTAGAGCCTCGGGGTTTTATGTAAACCGCAACCGTGCCTTCCGACGCGGCGAGCGGCCGGCGACCCCTTGCTAATTGTTACTTGCCAACTCTTCATTATTTGAAAGATTTATTGGTTTAAATATTAATGGTTTATTGAAACAATTTTTGATATTATTTGTTCAACTTCTAAATAATTAAAGTTGAATGTTGTTAATGTATTATTTAAGTAGCAGATTTTCTTCAATCGGATGGATAAATTAGATAAGTACCTAATCCTTGAGTGTAGGTTTATAGCGTTGGCACGACTATGCGTAGGTACTAATTTATTTATTTATTTGGGACATCAACAAGCAGTACATAAGAAATATACAAATCTGAGTGTACAGTAGTACATTAGTTTAAGGCAAGGACCTCGCAGAATCCGCGTGATTGTAAAAGATTTTTAAATTACTTCAAAAACGATATATGTTGCTCACGTTTTTATACCCTTAGATACTTGTGATTGGACAAACGGGAAAGGGAGCCTTTCGTATATAGTAATATTACCTTGTTTCGTGTCTAACACCCTAATTCGTAAACTTCTCTTAACTTAGCGAGCCGATGAGTATCGTTTGTCTCTTCTGGTATCAATATGTCTATGCGACCGAAAGGGACAAAACGATACTTCTTCAGCTTCAGCGGTCTTACCGCGAACTTCGAAACCTGCAAATTTCAAGGGTTTGTCTCTCTCACTCCAATGACGCCTTCGTTGGAGTGACAGAGAAAAATCGTAGACATTAAAAAATAACCTATTTTTGCGGTAGTTGGCCTGCAAACCCAAGGAGTGAAATTTTCATAGCGAAAATCTAACTGTCAGAGGGATTGACCAAACTATTTTATCGACTTATCGATGTCATGGAATAACCCATTACCAACTAAATGATTGTTCTGTAACATTTGATTTCTTACATAAGTAACTTGAATTTCGATATTAAAATAAATCATGACAGCATCACATACTACTCGTATGTATGTCACTTAAGTTTTCATAAGTGATAGTTTGTGAGCACATGCGATGTCAATATAAAAGTGTTTACGCCTGACATGATTTATTTTAATATCGAAATGTAAGTTACTTATAAAAGAGGTCATATTCTATAGAACAATCTTTTTAATTAGAAATGGGCTATTCTGTAAGATCGATAAGTCGATAAAATAGTTTAGTCAATTCCTTTGACAGTTAGATTTTCGCTATGAATATTCGGCTCCTTGCTCATTACCCTTCTAATACCCTATACTTACAGATCCTATGCTCCTAATAATGGGTCGGATGCCACGTAAACGACCTAAGCGAAGCTTCGTTGAACGACTACTGGAACTCAACATAATACAGGACAAGAAACAATGTCGCAGGAAGCGGCAGAAGGGTGCCATGAAGAGTGGTGAGGCAAATGACAGCGGCAATGATAGGTCTAGTGGTGAGTAGTCAGTGTAGTGACTTACATCTAAAAGGTTAAAAATTAAAATCAAATAGGATTAGATAAAAAATGTGTTTATTGCAAAAAGAAGATACAGGAGTTTAATGTTAGATGTTTACATTTTCTTATTTGATTGATCGATACATTGAAATGTTTTTTATTTAAGTAGGCATAGAGCGACAAGCACTTTTAAATTGTAATACGCAGCAAGTATGTAAAAATAACAGTTTTTATAAATTTCCCTTTCACGATTATCTTCAGAAATACTTCATGAGAACGTATTTTCTAATTAAAAATGAATTATTTCGCATGACAGATCAATAAAGTATATATAGTCATAGATTTCAACTCATTCTAGTTTTTTTTCCGTTTAATTTCGTGACTCAGCAGAAAGTAAGAAATAGTCAACTGAGTCATCGTAATATTAATTTAAAAAACCCACTTGTGATTTTCTCATATTGTATTAAGTATAGGTACAAGTACCTATATCCATCCTAGTACCTATAGATAGTGCATACATAATGAAGTTTCCGTAGGTCACAAATTGCACAATCATTAATTATGCACTAAACAAAGTAAACTGCACGAAAAATTACCTTCACCCCTATAATATTCTGATTCCATAGACTCATCTTCAGCTGAGTCCTCCGCACACTCCGACTCTGACGGTTCGCGACCATCGTCTCCCGTCAAGAAACCTACTAAGAAGACCGCGAAGGTCAAGGAAGAATCGAAGAAGAAACCAGTGAAGAAAGCACCCGTACAACTCAGCGCCAGTGAGATTGCCAAACTGTTGGTTGGCGCAGTCGATGATGGTAAAGACTGAAATATATTTTGTAAAATATTATTTTCTCAAACATGCAATGAAAATGTCTTTACGTTCTTTAAAATAGACTCGTAAGTATCGCTTTTAGGGCGCAGTAACTCACTGGGATGGAAATGGAATTTCATAATCATTTCAGGCCGAGGCCTGCATATTAACTTTTTTTAATTTCGACAACATTGTATTTTTTTGTATTTATTTGTATGTTTGAGAAAAGCAGTATACATGCCTCGGCGTGAAAACGGCCTCGTTACCTATATACCAACTTGGCCTGAAATCCTCATTTTCCCTGCCTTTTTTTATTATTAAGAAGCCGTTATTGTGTCACACTGCTGGGCAAAGGCTTCCCCGTTTGTCTTCCAACTGTCCCGGTTTAGCGCGACCGTCTGGGCCTACCGCATCGTCCCCGCACATTTTGTGGCGCGATGATGGTAAAGCCTGAAATGTATATTTTCTTCGCTTTCTTTAATAATTTTTATGTAATTTTTTCATTTAAGATAATTGTAACGAGCCTAAACTCGGGTTATATTGTTTCGTCCCTAGTCTTAAGTCTCTTTTCATATGTACCTATAACTGACGCGCTACGCTACTTACGATCGTGGAATCATGATTAGTTGATTATATATGTATGCTTCAAAATAATATACACACCTCGGCCGTTAAATGGGAAAGCCTCGGATCACATGTTTGTCTACAATTACACGTCATCCGAGACATTTCCCACTTAAACGCCCTTGGCATGTAATCTACTATTTTATTGTAGTAGGTGCGTTTTTGAGTACATTTTTTTTCTATTTTATTGTAGTAGGTATACATTTTGTCACACATAGGTAGATACATATGAATAGAAATTCATTCTCGATGTCCTAATAAAAACCGACGAAGCGCAACCTAAACACCATCGACAATACTATTGTATTGACAGATAAGATCTCCTTTGACACAGAGATCAAAGCGCAATGAAAAATCGAAGTTCGTCTATTAATGGAAATGGCCGGAAATCGAACCGGTACAGCTATCGAACTGTGAATTGGGGTCACGCAAACAAACATGTATTGACACGGTATCGCCAAAAATAAGTGCTGTAACTTTAGGGCAAAAGGTCCGCAGGTAAAACCGTCCATTAGGACTTGCTTCTGAATCTAATGTCAGGGATCGAGGTGGAAAGGGCTTATATAAAATAAAGGGCCATATAAGCACTTCGATCCCAAATGGACTTGGATTTGTACAAACTTATTTACTATTCTGGTACCTAACGTCAATTCCTAGTCGAATTGACGTACTCGAAATGTAGGTACTACTGTTGGCTACAGATGTGTGTAACCAATTTATAACTATTAACTGAACAATTATTTAAAGGTGCCTCTGTTCTTATTTTTTATTTAAAACGGTATATCATCGCTATACTAATCATTTGATGGAAAAAAAAACACGTATAACCTCGGAAGGCCTTTTTTCTATAAATCTTATTTTTTAACCTTGTGTCGCAATGAATAGTGGTGAATTTCGTTAGTTTGTAAAATCAATCCATCAAAGGAAATGCGACTTTAATAAGTTTATTAAAAATTAAAGGATTATATTTGAAGCGGAGTGTAGGTACGTTGTAATGTACATTAGGCTTTATGAGGAAAAATGTATGGTCTTGACTAGGTTGACTAAGTGTTTGATGCTTAACCAAATGTTGTACCAGTCCGGATGGTTTCACAATGGCATTTTTTACTTTTAACGTATTATTTGGGTCAAACGCAAACCCATTTTCGGAGTCTTTCCGGTGGGCAATCTAAAAGTTAAGGCCTATAAAGCTTGATTTTCTTATGCAAGGCTTATCTTCATTAAAACGTACTCCTTTTTCATGCGTTGTATGATAAAAATCATTACTACCTGTCCACGGGCTGTTAACTATCGACCACAGGAAATAAAACGTGCGTGTTCAGCTGAACTGTAGAGCCCCTCTTTCCTGTGGCCAATAGTAAGCAACTGGTAGGAGTGTAGCCGTGATTTTTATCATACAGTTTAATAGGAAAAGAGTGCTTTTAAATGACAATAAGGGTTTAATAAGAAAATTAATTCTCATAGCCCTTAACTTTTAAAATGTCCTGCGGAAAGACTCATAACATGATTTTGAGTTTGACCCATTTGCTTGTTAAGGTCTCACGGACCCTCTGAAATGGGTAGCTGAAAGCTTAGAAGAAGTGGCGCTGGACCAAGAGGCCGAAGGCTTCGACCCAACAGCGGAAGGAGTGCCCCTGCTTCCCCTATCTACCGATTGTGTTGAGGCTATGGAACATGAGCTGTTCAAGAAGGTTTTGGTCGGGGTGGGGATCATGCCACCGAGTGATGAGCAAGTAAGTTTTTATTAATAAAATTCAACTTTAATAAGTAAGTATACATTTGTCAGCACCCTGACTCTTCCCGCGGGTGTCGTAAGAGTCGACTAAGGGATTTTTGTGTTAATTGAAGTGTTACTGACCAATTTACCATTCTTTGATTTGATTGATGATGGGCAGTAGGGTGGTCCACGTTTGTATGAAAAAAAAAATTATATATTTTTTTAATGGGGCACCCTCTTATTTTGTAACATCTATTACGTTGATAAAATATACCAAGTTTCGTAATTTTATCTCAACTCCAAAGCGGTGCTCAATGCCTTTGAAAAATATAATATTTTATGAATTCCAAAATAAATAAATATTTTATATTTATGATTTTTATGTCAGTAATTGCTTTAATACTGTTCAAAACGGGATTTAAAAGTCAAGTAGGTAAAAAATACATTTTATTTTTATTTTTAATAAATTATTGATTCGGTTGACTTTTTGGCGAAAATTCAAATAAGCTTAAAAAATAGAAAGAAAAATTAAATTCTACTATGTTACTTAAAAATCCTATGTTTAAACAGTCTAGAAGCAATAACTAAAATAAAAAATTAAGAAAAAGTAATTTAATTTTTTCACATCCCATACAATATAAAAAACATCAAGAGCGTTGAGCACCACTTTATAGTTTAAATAAAATTATGAAACTTGGAATAATTTATCAACTTAACAGATGTAACAAAATAAGGGGGTGCCCCATGGGAAAATAAAATAAATGTTTTTTTGGACCACCCTAATGGGCAGCAGCGTCATCATAGTGTACACATTACTGCGATCTCCAGTCCTCTTGCCCAGCGTGGCGTTTATGGGCATTTACCTCCTAATTCGCCTATACGCATAGTTAATAAGAAAGGCCTACGTCCAGCAGTGGACTGAGATAGGCTGATGATGTATGTATGTAATAAAATTTAACCTTTGGAGTAAAACGTCGAGAATACTTAAGACATATAATCCGTATAAAAATACTTTCAGATTTTTATATACAGAAGTCTCAAATTTATATCTCTCTTTAAAACTTATTTTTGCTTTATGTCTGTCGTTTGTTTCTTAGGAAGCATATTGGAGGATACCTAGCAGTTTACATTTTGAAACGATCAGGAAGAGGCGCGAAATCATAATCAAGGCTGTAAATAAAGAGCTTATAATAGATTCTACAATAGAAGAAACTGTCACTGAAATAGTTCCTGAAGCTACAAATGAAAACTCAAATGCTAACGCAGAATCCAGCGACGATGATGATCTGTTCGCCAATTTAAGAAAAATGAGAGAAAATAATATAGAAAATGCAAAAAGCTCGAAGACCGAAGTCAAAAGAAGTCAAAAACGCAGCCGTAGCGTTGATTCTGATGAATCGAACAGTAGAGGAAAACTGCAGAGAATTGAAGAGGAAACGGGAATGAATGGAAACGAGGACGATGAGGATCTTCTGTCGTTTGCTAAGAAGAGGATGCAGACCGACTTGCCGGATACTGAAGAGTTTTTAAATGGCTTGCCTAAAGCAGATTCAGGTGAGACTTCTTTTCTAAATACTATTACGTAATAGTCCCCAGCAAGCAACACTCAACTCCGCGCTGAGATTCGGGATAACGGTCACTGATAGTTGTTGTTTCACTCTTTCATCGTGTTTTTTTTTAAAGTAATCACATAGTAGGTATAGTTGAGGGCGGAAATAGATTTTAACTTCAATTTCTTCTTTTCTAAATACTATTACGTAATAGTCCCCAGCAAGCAACGATCAACTCCGCGCTGAGATTCGGGATAACGGTCACTGATAGTTGTTGTTTCACCCTTTCACCATGTTTTTTTTAAAGTATTCACATAGTATCGTTGTCGTTGAGGGCGGAAATAGATTTTAACTTCAATTTTTATCCAAAGATTTCCAATCCAAAGAAAAAAGATTTTCGATTTCGACTACGATATAAGTACAATTTTGTCTTTCAGATGACAGCGAAGACGAAGAGCAAATAGTATTGCCGACCAAACGCGAGAAAAAGAGACGCAGAGCAATTATCGACGATGATTCCGACTAATGAAAGCGCACCAGCGGTTGACCAATTTTATTTAATACTAAATATACAATTTGACTTACATTCTGTTTTACTGCGCATCATTTGGTTCAATTTAGTTTTAGATAGATTTGTTCATCATTACAAAAATTTTATCTGTAAATAAAACTGTGCGTTTCATACGCACATAATACGTATTACATCAAAAGGTACATTTATTGTTTGATTACCCGTATTTAGAATAATCGTTGTCGATGTTGTGATGTCTAATTATGTTTCTGACCCGTACGGTACCCGTTGTAATATTATTGCAGTTTCCTTTATACTGTATTATAATGACTGTAAGTAAAACAAAAACTTCTTTTTAATCCTTCCATCCCCCTAATCAGGCGCTTGTTTCTTTTAATTGGCCGGCCCAGCCCTTAGGGAATCTAAATTCAAACCAAAAAGTATTTTCTGAGGGTATTATAATTTAAGTTTGTTTTTGCTGAGGCAATCTTTATCGCGGCGAGCCTGAATGAAATATCAAACAGAAATTACGCCCGTTAAATATTTACATTTTTACGTGAACAAATATTTAATGTTCAATCTTTTTACGTACCGATTTTGATCCAATAGAGGCAATGACCGGAAAAAACTTGCGTGTGACCAGGCAAAATAGAAGGTTTTATAATCCGAACAATGCCATAGTTACAATATCCAATAGAAATAACGTTTCTGAAATTAGCAGTGAACGAAACTACAAGAATGAAACTTGAACAAAACATTTAAAGATTACATACAAATAGGACCACATTCAAGCTAGAAAAGTTGGAATTTTATTCACAATTAGTGTCCATATTCATTGTAATTTTAATAATACAGGATCTCGAAATTATAGCATATTTACCTATATTTTACGAATAATAGTTTTGTTAAAGAGCAATTTTGTCACGAAGGTCATCATCCTATGGACCTAAATAACAGGCTGTATTAAAACCTAACTGATTAATAAACCATCCATATCATTATCCATACGACCTAAACAAATCCGAATCTAGTAGTTAATAGGTATTTAGCGATAGTCGCCATAAAACGACCATTGATGCGTATTTCATTCACTAATTCCGGTTTATTTGGGCATATTTGTTGCAAACCGACTGGCGTATTTCGAATCTCTATGCAAATTAATTTACCTCGGCTGGGCAACACACGGCGTATGTAAACGTCAGACAATTACACTCGAAATACGTCAAAAGGGACAATTGCTTGTTTACGGCGGCCTCTTAGCGGCCTTTGTGCCCATTTGGAGTACAGTTGGGTAATGGGTTATGGCTTGTAATGATGCTCCGAAGGGCAGACATTGTGCATTGCTCGGAATTTTTCACCACCGCTCGTTGAATGGGGAAGTTAAAAGCAAATTGTAAATTGCCCTCTTGCGGTCCTTATGTAATCTACCTACACAATGAGGAAGAGATTTATTGGAGTGGCCAAGGTACTCACAAATATCTCAGAAAGCCAGTATTGCCATTTTAGTCATTACGTTAAACGTGCATTCCACGAGAAAGTTTACTTTGACGGGAACGTGATGGCTATGACAGCTACCTTAGACATATATGGAAAGTGCGAAAATTGTCTATAAATACAAACACCCAGTTATAAAATTAATATACACCCAAAATTGTATTCGTAACTTTCTCAGATGTACGCAAAGGACGGCGTCACGTACCCGACATTATCGTGGAATGCACCTAAAGTAGTTCAAATGAATGGTTAGTCATTGAACTAATTGATGGTATTATGCTTCCATTTCATTATCATCATCAGCCTATAACAGTCCACTGCTGGACCTAGGCCTCTCCTATTAACTATGCATATAGACGCATTAGGAGGTAATAGATTCCATTTAGCTTCCATAAAATCCCATAGTTGAGACATCCTGTTATGTTTAAAGCTATCCAAAGCATGTAGAGTAGATAGATAAACAAAATCATGTACTTCTACTAAACTAGAAGCAGATCTAACTCTGGTAGCATTTACAAAGTCGACTTGGTATTCTTGGTAAGCATTAAATGGACAAATTTTGCATACTCCGAATGTGTCGCCAAAGCATGAAGCTTGTTCTTTAGTATAATCTCGTGATTTTCAGAACCACACGATAATCGCGATGAAGCTTATATTCCGCTTCTAGTCAGCTTTATCAAAGCAACAACCACAGATATCATATATACCATAGATCAAGCAAACGTATCTACTTAGCGTGTCAAATGAACTCAGTGAAATCTACCGAGTTGTCCGTCTTTAATCGCAGCTTGCAGCTTTCGGGCGTCAAATTTTGTAAGTTGAAGTGAACAAAAACATTAATAATGCCCCCTTAAGTAATATTAATTGCAACAACACAAAAAATATGAATACTCAAGGGCCTGAGACATATATTATTTAAAATCATAGGCAAGTAACAACTTCAGTACAAAATCTGACACGCTCGGCCGCCATACAAATGAATGAACTTGTTTCTTCTATCCAAATCTAATTCTGTGGCAACAACAAATCGAACCGTGACTGTAAAATATAGAATTGGCCTCTAGCGCCATAGGTTGCTTATTAACCGCTTACGACAGGAAAGTTTTATTTGCCATAACGAATAAAAAAACTTTATTAAACACAGGAATTCCAATATCATTGGAGCTAGCAATATGTCGATTCAGTGCGCGCACTTGTTGGTATTTTCTTTCGACTACGAGACCGTGTGTTCGCCTCGATATTGCAAATACTCTGCAATTGCAGTATAACCAAACGTTACTGCAAATTGGAAATATATGAAGGTATCTGTAAATGGAGCTTTCGGAGGATATAGTAGCGTTGTCGGATTTTTAGTCAGGCACTGACTTTATTGTAGACACAGATAGATATATTACATGTAGAGTGGATACATTTGTCAGCATTGAGGTTAACACGGAGAGATGGAGACGTTATTTTTTTATGATTGATTTGAATTGTAGAAAAAATCACTTGGATCAGGGAATTAATTGCTTATTTGTCGTATTTCAGGAAACTACTCAAATTGTTTTATAAAAAAAATTTAGAGTTGTATTTTTGTTTAACACTTTCATTGCGGACGAGTGCTACGCTCGTAGCCGATCCCGTGATATTTCCGATTTGTAGCGAAAATGACCTCCCACAGAGAACTCCCCTCGGGAGTTCCCCGTGCTCAATGTTTTAAGTAGTAACACTACTATGTATATAAATTTAAATATTAGATGTCATATACCAAAGAAAAAATACCGTAGTTTACCAACGCCGTAGGTGGGATTTAAACCCACATCCTCAGCTTTCGCGGCTGATGCCTAAGCCACTCCACCTTAGGGGACACCGGTCTAATTTCTCGGAAATAATAATGCTCTTTTATAAGGCTAGACGCCTCTGACCATAATTTAAAGGGCAAGGTACATAACGTTATTTATGAATCATATTATTATGATTTGTATAAGTTACAATTTGTACAAAGTCGTCCTTCCGCTACTTTTTGTTTTACCCCATTAAAAAAAACCGTTACATCTTATCAAAACGGACCTTTAAATACTTAAGGCCTTAATTATCGAAAATAACTTTTAATGATACTTCAGTTCAGGTTTCCTTCGGATCATCCAAGTACACGGACACGGACTGTCCCATATAACACATGTAATCTGTTAATTTAACAAATCCTTTTGCCAACTTCCTAATCCTACCGGTCGTAGTTTCCTTATATCCAGTAACGGCAGATACATTCACAAACTGCCCATTACTAATTAAATGAATTCCCCTCGACCCCGTGTACGGTAAGAGATTAGCCCCATTATACCTATCATACAACTTGTGCAGATTAATTTCGCCGGGCCCACACTAAATCTTTTCACTCCATCAGATTAGCGCCGTCGAGGAAATGTATCGGTGTTTTTCTAACATTATCTAGCCCCATAAACAGCCCCGCCTAAAATAACACTCAAATTATTTCTACTTTGCATTTAATCTGCGGACCCGGCATAATTTGCTATACGTTACTTAATTATTACTGTACACAAAGCAAAATTTGTGTAAATAGACTGTTCTCGGCGTAAATGTTAGTGGATTTTTCCCAGAACAAATATTAGCATCTTTATCTGCTCTGTTTAAATCAAGCTTTCTTCTTTTAAAAACACTAAGGGTAGATATCTATCTACATATGAACGTACATATAAAGTACAAAAGAGTTACTATCTTAGTTACAGAAAGTTTAAAGTAAACTATTACATAACATAATATCGCGATTTTTGGTAAGTCAGTAACTTCAGTTGCCGAATCAGTGAAATTCTAGACGGCAGAGATTCAAGGTATCATAAATTTCCTATCTGACTAAGCTATCCTAACCAGCTGCTATTTGAAATAGTGTGTGAATTAGGTACCTACTCGTACACTTCAAAATTGAATTCGATTCCGATGTTACAACATTGTTAATCCGAACCATTGAAAAAGTCGAAGCACCGCGCGAAATAGAAAGCCCTATACCAATCTGAATATATTTACACGCCAAAAAAATACAAACGATCGCTTCATCGCGTAATCCCTCGGGCCACGGCTTTCTTATTCAAATGTTCAGTCAGCTTTTTTAATGTTTCAACACAGCACATCATCAATCTTTGCGGCGCTCGAACGTGGCCATTACGACCGCCCCTTACAATTATCCAGTCGAATAAAAACGTTTTAAGTGTTAAATTAACGATATCTCTGCAGAGCTTGTCGGACTAAGTGATTAATTCCTACCCCCCTAGATAGTGAGATGTTAAGTACGACCCTTGCTTAATATTCTATATATTATTACAGATTTTTGTTAATGCTCTTAGATTTATTGCTAGAAGCCAGAAGGTGAATAATTCGAAGCCTGTCTTTCTGAAATGGGGCGGGGTGTTTGTCTGAGAAAAGATTTACTCTGTGTGCGTTGGGTTTGATGTACTTAATTTAGTACATCGATTTAAGTAATATTCCGATGGGAGCTGGAACACCTGCGGAAAATTATTCGAGAAAGCTCTGAAAGACATATTGTGATTACATTGGAAAACCTATTATTATTTTTACCTCGCCTTCCCATTTTAAGCGGAGGCGCTCAATAAATTACACAATGAATAAGTACTCGAAAACCTAGAAATCTGTCCGTCATCTGACTCATCTGATATCTCATGTATTTTATGAGAATGATGATTATGGACATATGGAGAAAGTGCAGCTTCGTGTATGATGGCTGATACTATGACTAATGCCTAGATTGCATACGTAGCAAAATCAGCGGGATAAGTAATTTATCACTCCGCATTCCCGCCACCATGCTAGTAGGTACAGTCGCCATAAGATATATCGTAGCATGAAGCGCTCAATAATATCTGAAGGCGCCTGAACAGTTAGGGCAATAAAGGCGTGTGCAGATAATTTTGAACGCTTCGTACGCTACGATATATCTGATGGCGACTGTACATGCCGCGCGTACCTACCGAAAGCGGTCTGGATCAGTGTTATCTTCGCAGTGCTTCGAATCGAACACGCACGTGTTTTTTTACGTTACAAACATAAATTATGCCTAAATAATGCATCGATAAAATTTTATCACTTATCGCGTTCCTAGGTAATTTGGCGCAACACTATTGACCGGGCAGAGTTACACGATATGCAACAATGGATTAGGCCTACATCGACATTTTCTACTGTTATTTATTCTGTGATAAAATCTATTTATATATTCTACTTAGATAAACTTTAAGTTAACTTAACGTACAAGAAACTTTAAGAAACGTACAAGTGGAGTCGAGGCCTAAATGTTACATTGGAGTTGCACATGCAAACTCTGAAAGTAGATTTGTCTTTCAGCGGGAACATTTTCAACAACGCTTTCCATGTCAGTGGAGTCAATGTGTATAGGTAATATAATTTTATGGCGCCGTTTAATCACCCATTCAGCAGGCTGTGTCAGCCGCACGGATATTACACGATTATCGTGCCAAATATCGTCAGTTTTAATCCTGTGCATTATATTAATCTTCGTAATTACTGGTCACCTGGTTATTGGAAACTGTTCATAAACATGTACACTTGTACAGCGCACGGTTTAATTTATTTAAGTGTACTTTTGTAATAAAACTGAAAATGTTTTACGTGTTCGCTTTTCGAACGTATAGTCAAATGGATCGAACGAGTAAATCAATCTACCTGAGGGCCAGGCGCGTAGGTAACATACCTAGCTACGTACATAAGGTAGGTAACTAGGTACCTAGTATGTCACTTGTGATATTATAACTATTATAAGACTAATATGACGTTTTGTACATGAACTATTTATAGATATACTTTAAATTGTGTACCTCTATGTAATTGTAAACGGTAACTACTTATGTTGTAGGTATCTGCGTGCATTCCGCATAGATAACGACCAACAGTCGAGATGAAAAGGCATTCACATCATAAGCAGGCTCATAAGCACCTATACAAGTATACAATGCAATTAGGACAGTGCACTACGACTTTAAAAAAATAATCAATCAATGTGTTTTGTTGTTTCTAATTTAAGTGAATACTAGGATCCCGCACTTCCGAAATTTGGGTGTGTGGACATGTATATTTGTATGGTGGTAAGTGCTCTTTAATATCCATCCATTTACAATATTTCAGATCACTAACTACCGCGGTACCCATTTGCCCCGTGAAGCTTGAAATCCACGTCAGATCAATTCCAAAGTAGCATCACGTGTTATTGAATCGCGCATTCCCGGAATAACTCCTGCGATGCAATTGAGAACACACTCGGCAGTCGTTACGCCAAACGTTTAAACTTCGACGCGATATAGGAAACGAGCAGAAGTTGCTAGCGAGTTGTACTGAACGTTTCTTTTTTCCAAACCTTTATTCCGAACGGTACTGAGCACAGGCGACTCAAAAGCTCAGGCAGAATTTGCGCTTTATAGCAATTTTAAGGAAAACTAGTTAAGGCGCTTTCTTCAATTTAAACCACGCCCACTGCGAAATTAATTATTTTCAATCCGAAATTCGACCTATCAATACCTACTTACAATGAAGCAAATCATTTCATTGAAAGGTATTTTTAGTTTCTTTCAGCAACGTGAAATTGTTTTCAATTGTGTTTCCTATTGTAAGATATCAAACTCGAACTTTAAATATAGATGTTTCGAAAAATGTAAAATCTACTACTACGGTCCATTCATCCTTAATTGTCTTAACCTAAAAGTACACGTTATCTGTTGTAAACTGCTGTTTCCTTGATTAAAAATTCAGCAATTTACTAATCACTACGGACGGACTGCACAAATATGGACTCACGTATTTTGGTATATGCAAATATGGTACTTAGTTTACAACAGAAAACGTGTACTTTTAGGTTAGAAAGTTGTTTACTAGATAAGACAACTAAGGATGAATGGACTTTAAGCACTACAATGCCTTAACCCTGATCGCGGTGTTTGACACTTCTCCACTGGGTATCTATACTGGCTATGAGAACACGGATTCTACTCACTTAACTACGCAAATATAAACGAGTATCATTCTTCTTCTTTACGCGCGGCGGCGGAGAGAAAAGGATGACAAACGAGATGAATGAATAATGGAAAGTAAATGAAAACAGCAAAATCACTTTTGTCAACCGCATTCCGTCTCCATTGTCAGCATTCAGAAATGTTTAAAAAACTCCATAAGTACACAACGAGGCAAAGTTATAATAACCTTCTTGCGAATTCAGCGCATGAATTTATGCTAGGCGTTTTTAAGAAGTTTTATGCGGAATAAGTTTCTACTTAATATAAACGGAGACACGTGCAGCAGGCCCACCGGGCTAAAGTTAAAAAGTAATCTAATAAATAGCACTGGCCTATTCAATTTTATTTATTCTAAAAATCAGCCATGGTAAACTACGAAAATTTAAAGAAAGAAAAAAAACATTTATTCGTGACACAACATAATATACACATTAAAACACAAAATAAACAGGAATATAAGAAATAAACTAAGTGCCACAAAATGGACTCCAATTCAGCATATTGCTGAGCTGTAGGTAATCACAGCCCAGCGCTGGTCTGCAAGTTATCATATCACTTCCTAAACAAATTTGGACACCTTCATTAACAAGTTACATTACTTACTTACTATTACTAAGAATAACACAAAAGTTAATTTTAGGTGACTGACGGTACATGTTAAAATAAGTAGCATTAGGTTGCAAATGTTGCAATACACTTGTTCAGTCATTAAACTATTTTTTTTAATTACTCAATAACAGTAAGTGTTCAGATACTAGTTTCTTAGCAAATAAGCTTCCCTTTAATTTCACGGAAATCAATAAAAACACGGTGTATATATAATAGATAGATACCTAGTTGAATGCCCTCTCCGGGATTCGCCCCCGGAACCTCCAGCTTCGTAGGCAGGGTCACTACCAACTAGGCTACGGAGGCTGACTAGTAAAATAAGTAATAATATTCAAACAGAATTAAAAAGTATTTGTACAGTGAAAGAGCTTTTTGTTAATTACATTTGCGAATCGACTATTGAGTATTGTTTAGTTTCGAACTTCATTTGTTTATCCGCCGGAGCCGCCCAACTACCACCACAAAAACAACTTTTCCCTCAAAGTGCCTTATTGTGCCATTTCAAAATTAAATTCTGCTCTCCAGAATTCACAAACGGATAACGCTAAGATATAATTTAAAGCCGGCTCTAAAAAGTGTTTTGGTAGAGGGCATTCCATAACATTAAGGAGAGGATACGAGGGTTCGCACTACCGCCTCAGGTAAAAACCAAATTGAATTTTCCCCAGCCAAATAGGACGGTATCGCGTAGATAAATCTCGAAGCTGCCTCATCCCGTACCTACGAAAAACAAAGTTTAATAGAAAAAGTAAACGCGAAAACACTGAATGTTGGAAGTTTTAATTTGCACCAAGATTTCCAACCTTAGGAGAGTTTAGATTTCAACTTCTAAATTGTCAATAATTGTCATTTTTTCTGTTTTAAAGCTTTTGCAAAAGTTGTCTACAAAATACGTAAAAATAGTTTTAAATTGTAATACCAAGGTATGTATTATTTTATTTTAATAAGATGTAATTATTTAATGTGTCTATCACACTGTATGACCTAAGGTACGCATTGTAAAATAATATTAGCCTATAAAAAACTGCTTACAAATAAATTATTCTTAAAATAGTTTAATTCTTTGAATAGGTAGTTAAAGCAAAGCTCGAGTTTTCTTGATATTGGGACATCATTTTTTTATTGCTTTAATATTATAACATTTTATTAGTCATAATATGCATTTTCTTACATTTCTCATGGCTTGGGAGTGCAAGTTCAGGTATTTTTGATCACCGTTGTTAAAATAATAACTGATGGCGACTGACCCTACTTTTACAAGTACTAGACGTAATTGATGCTTCAAGAAATTAGCAGCCGCTTTACATGCTCATTAAGAACACAATGGCTTTCAAATTCAGTCATATGAAGAACCCACAAAATTTGTACAAAGTCTGCTTAATGTCCGCCCCAACAATAGATCCACAGGGCAAGACCACTATTAGACATAAATAGGCTTTAACGATATGCCATTACAAATAACATATCTTCAGTGGCAGCAGCGTACAATAGAAACCGGGAATCCCTGTCCCCGGCCATTTAGGCAATTTATATTATGCCACTTGCGAAAGACATAAACCGATATCATGTCTAGCGAGGTCACGGCTTTCTGTAGAGTAATTAGCTTCATATGGGCCCCTTTAATCGAGCTTCTAACCGCGCTTTACGGTATTAAAGATAATGTAATTTTATAAGGGTTTTAGGCTGTTTAATTTGCGGTGGCTGAGACCAAGAGCACGTGGATGTTACTGTAATAACTTGGCTAGTGAGTGAGCTCTGGTGAGATCCATCGTTGCAGCAAACTCCAGGCAGATTCTATCAGAAAAAAAAATGTTTTAAAAAATATGATTGATTCATCGAGCATTCCATTTTGAAAAGTAATAGAATAACCAGCCTTCACGATGTTCACGACGGTGAACAAACATGCCAGTATTACCTAAACAAATAAGCATTGAGTATCTAACTTCTTTTGACATTACGCTCGTACCTAGCTCGTACATTGTTCAAACTAATATTGTTTTCATATTTCTATTTAATTTAAACTGCAACGTAATGCAATAGATTGTGTTCAACGGAGTGCAACTCATTAGTTCTATTGCAAAATTTTATTGAAATATGAATTAAGTACCTTTATTGAATAACGTTAACATGAATCTCAGTTAAATGAGTTCGTGGAAAACGTCAGAGTGCTGAGCATATAGCAGCAATGGGAGCTACAGGACGGGAGCTGAGCATCAAATATATCAGAGCGACCAAGTGTGCTCACAAATATCTCAACAGAGTGCTTAGACAAGTTGCCAATCGCTAACGCTTAATCGTCAATCGTAAACGAAAGGCAGCTAACTGTCTTTGTCGCACTTATATGAAAGAGTGACAGAGAGGGAAAACTAAGCGTTAGCGATTGGCAACTTGGCTATATAAGCATCCAGGCCTCTATTTTCATGGCGTTAAATTGTCTATTCATATATGATATTTTAACACCGTGGCAGCTCTGATATATCTGTTGGATACTAAACATAGTGTACATATGTGAACTAACTATATACTATGTGAAAAAACTAACACATTTATGGAAAGAACATGTCATCGCTTTAATCACATTTTGATTTATTGTAGTTTGAGTGTAAAGTTGCTAATCATTTTTAATTAAATAACCATAAATAAATTATTGTTTCAATAGGTAATTTAATGCGATAAAAAAATTTAAGTCAGTGTTACGATTTCAAGATAAAAAAAAAACAAATTTTCGTAAAATACGAGAATAGACAAGTTATGTGCTTCAAGTTATGTGTTAAGTATTGTTCTTAGCCGTGCACCCCAGACAATCTACCGATGATGGTCCCGTTTCATTCAATTATCGTGCTACGCGTCACCTTCGCAGTTGCTTGTTAGAACGTGACGGCAACGCTGACAAACGATTAGACGCGGTATCAGCAAGCCTATTGGTATATTTCCAAGTTTTCACGCTTTATTTTCCAATGATCGCTCCTCAAGAACCTTGCACATCACATTTGTAAATTTATGTGCTTAACACGTTCGATGCCGGTGAGACAGCGTGCGTGACCAACAAAATCTGATACCTATGCCAGTGACACACATACGTGATCAGAGTAACCTTATTCTTATGCCACTAGCATAAATCAAGTTCTTCCTCCTATGCCAGTGCCATAGAAATACGAACGTTTTTGACACAAGTGCTGTGTCACTGGCATAAGAGTACAATCTGTTCGCGTATCAATGGCATAAGAGTTCTATCAGATAATTTCGATCGGCATAGTGTTAGCGATTAGTGAAACAGTACTGGAGGCGAACGTGTTAAGCTTGGGAAGTGAAGGCAATACAGGCCCAGTCTTCGCCGCCCGCACTAATGAATCAACTTCGGCCTTCGGCCCTGGCGCGATGCCCGAATTCAACTTTTAATTGATTTGACATTATTCCGTTTGTGGATCCCGAGCGATTGCGACGCCCCTTCAATTATAACTCATCTCCCAATGAAATGATCAAACGAAAATTAATTTACGAAAGTTAAATGAAGTTATTAAAACAATATTAAGGCGTCTGGGAAGATGTCGCAGGCCGCACCGGGCGGTATTCTAGATTAATAATAATATTGTCTTTGTTAAATCTTGTGGCATTACTTCGTTATTGATAACTTAGTAATTTGATTAAATATTTCGTTAACATCGGACTTTCGTGATCTCAATTCATTGAATATCTTCAATGAATTGCCAATTAATTCATCGACTTTTAGAGCAGATTTTCATTGATCGATGGGGATAATTCAATGCTAGTGGAAATATGGTGTAATAAGTAGGCAAGTACATTAATCATATCGAACAGTAAATTTACTGTGGCTTTACCATGGGCATTTATACAATGAAGGTACTACGTCCATACAACTTATTTAGAACAATGTATTTTTTTTCTCTTTTAAAAGATTTGTTTATATACACCGTGTTTTCATTGATTTCCGTTAAATTAAAGGGAAGCTTATGTAGGTCAAAAATAATCAATTTATCTAAAAAAACTAGTGTCTTAACTCTTACTGTTATTGAGTCATTAAAAAAATAAGTTTAATGACTGAACAAGTGTATTTCAACCTTTATTACATCCTAATGTTATTTATTTTGACATGTGTCGTCAGTCACCTGAGATCTTATTCTTAAGGTTCTCTCACACTTGCCATTAAAATTATTATGTAGGAAAACAAAAAAAAATGTTTTCATATTCGACGAAAAGCAATATACCTACCAGGTAGCTCCAATTAACGTACCAAGCAGCCTGTTAAATTTAACGCAATGATAAAATAAATATTTAATAATGTATAGTATCGATAACAAGCCTCCACAGCTCAGGCTTCGTCAAGTGGGAACAAAAAAAAAATTAAGCAAAAATAGGTACCTACCTACCTATAAAAGTTTAAAGACGAGTATTGGATAAGAAAATTGTTCACTTCGCATTTAATAAATTAATAAGTTTAATTATCCCGCACCGGCTGCACAACATCCCAACACGACCAAGTAGGTGGGAAACACCAAAGTTCGCGATAGCTTGCGCGGTTCGTTCCAACTTGTAAATGAAAAGTTAATGCACAACTTTCTGACAGCTGCGGCCGGGCGTTCGACCTCTTCGCACCGCCGGAATGAATCTAAACTTTTTAATTATTCTGCGACAATGCCCCAGATATGTCACTGGCGGGATGCGCTGAGACTTCCGCCCCCGAATAATTGGCCTATTAATCTAAAATGAGTTTAAGAAATACTCATTTTCCTAAATACGTTTTCTGAAGTCGGTTAAAAACGAACGTGTGGCTTCGGGTAATTTTATCTGCACTATGTAAGTGTAGTGTAGTAGTGTAGTGCCTATTTATCTTTACAAAATAACATACGTATGTTAAGTAATAAGTTTAATTACTTGCAGAGTAAGTCACTTCACTTAGGCTGCTTTATTTGTACAATGAAAGCTCGGCTTTACTCAGACCATTCATTGTTAGTTAGGATTTTCTATTGGAATCGGAGTTCTACCGCAAAAGTTTAGCAAAGCGACCATTCTACATTAAAACTGCGGTGCGTTCAACGTAAAAACTTGTATGCTTACATTCTTCACATCTAACGAATCCCAGTTGTTACCTAATTAAACAAACCAATCCGTTGTCAAGTCATTTTCATTTGTAACGAAACGTGTGATTACATAATTTATCATAGTCATCATTCCAAAGACGTCTAATGTGCATTTTACGCGTTTGCCTGTGTATTTTAGTACTTAACTAAAATACAGTTTTGATATGTTTATCACAGACAAGGTTTACAAAGCTCGAGTTTATGAAATTGGCGCCGAAATATTTTCGTCGGCGGAACTAGATTCACTCGTGACGTGACGGATTCTTTACTTTTGAACAAGTTTGAAAACGGAATCCGGGCGAAGCAAGCGTTATATTCTAACTCATATAATGTGAAGCTTAAAGTATGAGTAGGTACTAACTTTACTGAGTTGAATTCAACATTTAAAGGTTTGCTCCCCAAACCGTGCTTACCTGTTTGAAAACAGGATGGACCGAAAAATATTAGGTCACTACAAATGTTGCAAATATATTTAGAAACCTATTAAACGCTTCGCCAAAGATGTAAGAAACTAGGAATCGAGTATTATTATGTTATGATTTTAGCATTCTGTTAACTTTTCGTCACAGTCATTTTTACTTGAAGATGACCAACGTTCCTATAACGTTACTAACCAAATACTTAATTAACAATATTCGTTATCCCTCTAAATATTCTTGCATTCTTGTCAAGACTTCATGATAAATATTGTTGGTCCTTGGGTGTGCCTAAGCTGCTTCTTCTCAACACTCAAACATTTACCGCATTCCTAAATTTAAATTTACACAGATATTAGATAAAATTTAGTTCTAATTGTAACATCTCTGAATTTAATTGTGGACTCTGTTGGGCACAGCAAACTGTGAAGGAAAGAGATGATAACTCTACTAATACATTGTACAAACAAATTTGTTTATTAATTATCGCAATTAATATTCAAAGTGCAATATGGCACTTTTTGGAAATAACTTAGAACGACAAACCGCCAGGCTACTCCATATGGTGTAGAAAAAGTCCGCATGTAGTGTAGGTACCTCGTAAACCAACAAGTTGTGAAGTGGCAACGTGTTAAAAATTTACGCTCGAAAATAAGCACTATTCATTGTCGTTAAAACTTTCCGCGAGGAAAATGGTTTTTATTCGCGTCAGAGTAACGTCAAAAGCACAGGGGACTCACAAACTAGATGGAGCATACAGAGGATGCACATCCATTACATGCATAGGTAAGGTATATTCCATTATATTTAATACAATTGGAGTTACCCCCAAGTTCATCGTGTCATCGTAACCAAGGATAGGACAAACGCCCGTCATTTTGAAAACATAACCCTGTTCTGTACAGAAGAGACTTCCTGATCTTATGATATTAACAAAGTATTTATTTAGGAGATCCCAACTATTTTTTACTAGTACACATTATAATTGTGACCAATAAACGATTTAGAATTTTTGATATTGATTTAGTATTTGTGATCAATGTCATAAATTCACAATCATGGCGTGTACAAGTTAGAAGGAGTTGGGATCTCTTAAATAGCTACTTTGTGATAGTTTTATAAAAAATATCTTATAAAATAAAGTATGTTAACATCATAAGCTAAGGAAGTCTCTTCTGTATGGAACAGGGTTATGTTTTCAAAATGACGGGCGTTTGTCCGATCCTTGATCATAACTACACCTATACGATTATATACATATGTATATTGTATAATGCTTATACATATGTATTGACGTCATTTACAACTTTCAGTAAAATCATTTAGTCGAAAATATGAAAAGGTAAGAAGAATAAAACGAGCGCAATAAGGCATACGTACAAAAACCATAAATGCAGTTTACGGTACAGTAAAGGTGCGCTCACACCGCTGCCTAAAAATTCAACGGTGACGGAACGATATCGCAGTTACGTATCGTATCCGTATACGACGTACCACATGTCATGCGCACACATTTATTTATTTATATACATTTTAATTACACGTTAGTTTACAGTGTATTACAACAAAGCACTTACGTGGTAAAACATTAATAAAATGAGCACAATATGCTCGGTGGCACTGGCGACCTCAGAATTTTCGTAAACGGTAATGCACATTCTATTGCCGGTTATCTATACGTCAAAAGTAAACGGAGAGTTTCATAATATGCGCATAAACTTGTATAGCTGGAGCTGCTATTCTGGATAAACTAACGTAGGTATCCTATGGTAAGATACTCGAGTCCTGAGAAAGCGAATTCGCATAAAAATGTGCCATTGCACAGTAATTGAAGATCGCTTTTTGCTGGCTTAGCAAATCAATGTTCAAAGTCTGATATTGGCCCCCTGTATCGTATACAGGGTGAAATTTACATCGTTCTTCTACATTTAATGGTATGTTCAGTGTGACTTTTCTATTCAGGCCAGGAGGAGAGAAAGTTTAAAACTTTCTTAAGGTTTCAATAATATTGTGGATAAACTAATTCAATTAAAATAAAATCTACCTTAAATAACTATGCGCAATAGGAAGCAACCCGACTTCGATCTGAGATATCGAGGGAACTACAAAACTTTCACACTTTCACTTTCACAGATTACGACCTCTAGCACCGAATTAAAAAATGAAATTAGGTCGGTACTCTCGCAAACGCAAAGTCTGATCATCGAGCAAACGCAAATAAAAGCTGACGTATCTGATCTTAATTTTAGAGTTGCCTCTATTGAGGATAAAAGTGCGATAATTCCCACCCTGCAGAAGGATCTCAACCAGGCTAACGATAAAATCGAGAACCTTATTACCGAAAATAATAATAGGTAATAAGCAGTTTTCCATGATTAATAATCTCGAAATTTCCTTGATTCCGTTCCAAAAGGGAGAAAATTTGAACACTATTCTGTATAGTATTTGTAATGTAGTGGGATACAAGATCTTGGACACCGATGTGGACACCATCTATCGTGTACGACGATTTGTTTCGGAGCAGCAGAAGGGTACAACTAATGTGCGCCCACCGGCTATTATTGTGCGTTTTACCCAGCGCAGGCGTAAGGACGAGTTGCTAGGCGCCGTACGCGCTCGCCGTGGCCTCACCACCGCCGACATCAAGCTGCCCGGTCCCGCGAGCACCGTATGTATACATTGGGGACCACCTTACTCCGGCAAATAAGTTGTTACTTAAACGAGCCAGTCAACTAAAGCTCGAACTGAATTATTGTTACGTCTGGACAAGGGACTGTAAAATATTTATGAGAAAAACTGAAACCAGTAAGGTCATACACATTCAAAATAATAATACTTTGAACAGTTTAAAATGACGATTCGGTCGAAATTATCTGGTTTTTGTTTTGACTGTAATAGTAATTCTAGTTTCAATTGTCTACATACACTAGCTACATCGTAATTCCCTATGTGAAAAAACTAATGTTTATTATCCTGTTGTTACACTCGTATATCGATGACCTTCAAATAATATCACTTATTAGATTGTTTCAACTGTATATTCGCCGTTTAGATATTATTATGGTATTGCAAGCACGGTAAAATTAACGTTTTTTTTATGTATACACACATGTTAACAATTATAAAAATAACCATATTAATTATTATAAATTTTACATTATAAATTAGTAAGTAATATGAATTGTCTTGATTGATTAATGTCACCACCAAAAATGAACTTCCGATTGCCGCCATTTTCTGTTACCTTACGGTTGTTAAAAAAAATACCATCTTGGCGCCAACTTCGGCAGTTCATCTTTGGTGGTCAAGAAGTGAAAAGTGGTACCAATTTGTAATCTGTGAGTAAGTGTATAATTGAGGTTTGATATACAAAACGAGTAAGTACCTCTTGAATTTTGTTTGCTTTGTTGTTTATAAATCCCACTCTTCTAAACTGATGTGAGTGAGCCTCCTCTTAATTAGACCAATGCTCTAAAATAACAACTAACGATTAAACACTAGTTGGTTAAATTATTAAGACTAATTAGCGAGGCTCCACTCCCATAAGTTTAGACTCCACTACCCTATAACATGTGATTGGTAGCCCATTTCAATTGAACCCTATAACATAATTATCATACATATTAGTCTAACGCTTCTTGAGAACGGGATCCATTGAAAGAGGCTATTGTCATTAACACACATTTTAATAATATATTCTTATTAGTTTACTCTATTTCAGCGAGATTCCTTTTTAGCGACACATATGATTATGATATGACACACACATCACTTTTAAAGTATGGGATTTGAGACTTTAACTGCCTACTATCAGAATGTGAGGGGTTTACGCACTAAGGCGACAGAGTTTTTTGCCCAAGTTACGCTATCACATTATGATTTAATTTGTTTGACCGAAACATGGCTCTCAGCTGGTTTTTATGACCGTGAATATTTTGATGGTAGATATTGTGTTTTTCGTTGCGATCGGTCTACTGCGGAGAGTGGAGCGGCGCGAGGCGGCGGGGTGGCCATTGCTGTGCGCGCCGAGCATCGGCCCTTCGGCCGCGACTGGCCGGTACCTGCGCGGGCGCATAGCGATTGTGTATGGGTATCTATTCCGATAGGTCCGGACCTGGTAAGTACCTACTCGGCGCCTGGAGGTGTAAACAAGCAGCGTTATATGAATATTGCCTGTATTTATATACCTCAGGGTACGGGTTATAAAGAAACACTTACAACCTTTTTAAATATGCAGTTAATTTCGGGAGGTACCTACGCAACGCAATTGATGCAAGACTTTTTATGTTTTACTAACCTGAAACAATATAATAGCATATTAAATAAAAATAATCGTATTCTAGATTTAATAATAAGTAATCGTGATTGCGTCATTGCCGCCTGCGAATATCCTTTAATACCCGAAGATGGCTCCATCATAAGTCACTTACTTTTAAGTTAACTATAAACTATTCTGAACGCCCGCTTAAGCCGGTTTCTAGGTTCGTTTATAACTTCCATGTAGCCGATTTTAAAAATATTAATATAGAGTTATCCAAAGTTAATTGGTTAGCACTATTTGATAATTTAAATATAGATGAATGTATCGAAATATTCTATAATATAATTAACGAACTTTTTGCTAAATTTATACCTCGACGAAAACTACGAGCGTCTACTAACGCGCCCATCTGGCATAGCAATTCTCTCAGAAAGATTTTGAAAGAAAAACGTAAGTACCATAAGCGATGAAAAACTTATTCCAACCCTCTCGACTACCATCAATTCAAATTGTTACGTAAACGCGCTGAAAAGATGGAATCACAGTGTTATAAAAATTATATTTCTTATTCTGAACAAAAAATTAAATCTCATCCTGCTTTCTTCTGGTCCTACGTTAAATCAATTTTTTCTACAAATAGACTTCCCCAAACTATGAGAGAGGTTCCGAGTCTTCAGATGCCGACCAAATTTGTAATTATTTTAATGATCATTTTCATTCCGTTTTCGAAAACTTCAACAACATTAATAATATGTCCACCAATATTTTAGATCCACCTTTAGACCCTCTAATAGATATTAATACCATTAACATTAATGTTAGTATCATACTTAAGTGTTTAAATTCTATTGATATTCATAAAAGCTCTGGCCCTGATGGTATTCATCCATTATTTAATAGAAACTGCTCTAATTCCTTGGCAAAACCACTATGTATCCTTTTTAACAAATCTTTAAGTGAAGGCCATGTTCCGACAATCTGGAAGAGAGCATGGATAACCCCAATACCTAAAGGCACAGTTAGTAAAGAAGTAGAAAAGTATCGACCTATTTCTAAACTTTGTCATTTCAGCAAAATTCTCGAGAAGATAATTAAGGAACAGCTTTTTGAATCCGTCAAACATCACATCACCCCGTGTCAACACGGTTTCTTTAAAGGACGGTCCGTAGACAGTAATTTATTAACTTTTACCGGAGTAGTGCTAAACTCAATGGAAGCCGGTCATACTGTGGATGCCGTGTATACAGATTTCGCCAAAGCATTTGACAAAATCTGTCACAATCCGTTATTAAACAAGCTTTGGCGACTTGGTATACACGGCGATCTATTTCGTTGGATTAAGTCCTACGTAGAAAACAGGACTCAGGCTGTTGTTTTGGCAGGATACACATCAACATATAAACCCATTACTTCTGGAGTTCCGCAGGGCTCTCATTTAGGACCTTTACTTTTTATGTTATATGTTAACGACATCACAGATTACATACAATTTTCAAATGTATTACTTTATGCTGATGACACAAAAATATTTAGAGTTATCAAGAATCCTTCTGACCGTGGCCTATTGCAACAGGATTTACTAAATCTTGAGAGATACTGCTTCGACAATAAACTTTTCTTACATAATGATAAATGCAGTGTAATAACGTTTTCTAGAAAAAAGTACAACGTAGATTATTGTTATACCCTTTGTGATGATACTTTAAACAGAGTAACTAAAATTAGAGATCTCGGTGTTACAATGGATGTTAAATTGTCATTCATTCCTCACATGGAAAACATTCTAAAGAAATCTTTTAAGCAGTTAGGTTTTATTTTACGTGTCGGAAAACCTTTTAAAAATTCATCAACTTATAAAATACTATACAACAGCTATGTCCGAAGTCGCCTTGAATTCGGTTGTGCCGTTTGGAAGCCTTTTCATTCTATCCATATTGATAGAATCGAAAAGCTCCAAAAGAAATTTATTAAGTCACTTGATTTTAGAACCGGTAATACTTATGTTAATTATACTGATTCTTTACAACGCCATAAAATGCTGTCACTCAGTAGTCGCCGAGATTGCGTTGACACTGTTTTGTTATACAAAATATTAAATTCTAAATTAGAAATCCCTTCCTTACTTCAAATGGTCTTTCTCAAGGTCCCTCGTACTCGTATACGTGATTGTCGCAGAAAGGAATTGTTTTCTATCTCCATTAGCCGAACTTGTTACGCTCGCAATATGTTTATTAGACGTGCTTGCAGACTGTTCAATGAATGTGTAAAACTAACGAATTTCGATATTTTTAATAGTAGTATAATTTCTTTGAAAAAATTGTTCCAATAGCAAACTATACTGTACAACGCATCACACATGTATGTGTGTGTATGCATGTGTATATGTGTATATATGTATGTATATGTGTGCTCGTGCTTAAATAGGTACTTATACCACATCTAAAACCTATTTTGTACCACGTTTGTCCTATTTGTCGTAAGTCCTATTTTTTAATCATAAAGTAGCTAGTAAAATAAAATGGAAACTATTCTATATACTTTTGATGGTAAGGTAATTATTTATACAATCAGCTTTGCGTTTAATGAATTAAATAATATTTACTGTCTTAAAGTTTACCTCTTGATGTAAATGCTTGTATTATTATGCACAATGTCACATGTTATGTAAGTTGTTAAAGTTTTTATAGTCTTGGGATGTCGGAATCCTTATTCAAGTATTCATAATTATAGGTATGCGGTCGCCTACATAGATATATTGTCACCTGTATTCAAACTTAAATCTTCGTCCCCCAATAATGGGTTCCAAACTGTTCGCATGTTTGTATACGTGATGTTTGGATACGTAACAGTAACAATCAAGTTTTTTTTTCTTGGAAGCCGACACCTTAAGATTATTTTCTGTGTTCCTACTTAGCGCAACTATAATCTAAGGAAACTGTAGGTCTTATGTTCACTACCAGTATTTTATGTACACCTTAATGTAAATAACCGTTTGTTTCTTACAATAAATAAAATAAAAAATTAAAATAAAAACAAAAAATACAGTATGTATCACCTCGTAGAGCAAAGAAAGAAACCCATTAATGTTTAGACCATACTAAACAACTTTTACTATGGGATCAAACCCGAATTCACGAAAAAAAATTTGACAGTTTCATACATTTTGATTGCGTGATCATGAACACGTTGTATGGGAGAGTAATTTTTTTTCCGCGTATTCGAGTTTGGCCCCATAGTAAAAGTTGTTTAGTATGATCTAAATATTAATGGGTTTCTTTCTTTGCTCTACGAGGTGATACATACTGTATATGACAGCCATCTTTGAATCAAATTCAAATAATCACAGAAACCCATTAAAAGTTTTAGAATGAATAAGACTAGCAAACCGCCATTATAAAGTTGAATCAAATAGTAAAAAATCAAGTAACTCATCATGTCAGAATCAGAATCAGAATCAGAAAGCCATTTATTGTTATTTTCGTAATGAGTACAATTAATCATATACATAAAGACAATCATTTTCATGTTTACAAAATAAATTAACTAAATTATGGGTTAAAATGGCCTCTTCTCCTAGCAGGGCTGGTAACCCATGGAGTCTTAATACCGTCCCTCCTTCTTCACCGAAGGAGAGGCCATTTTAACTCATCATGTATTAACACTATATTCTTGCTAGGTAAGTACTGAGTACTCAGCTAAATAAAATGGAAACACACTTTTAGATTTCCCTTTGCCGACGGGAAAATGCAACATCGATAAAAGCTTGCAATACGTTAATGTGTTACAAGATGAAAGAAGCTCAATAAATGTTTTCTCAACTAACTGAATCTTAAAATGGACAAGAAAATCACATTTTAAAAGAAAATTAAATTTTCCGAACAGGAATGAAAAAAACCGAATATGTAGTTTCATGCCAAATGAAGGTGTCAAATTGAGACGTTTTTATTTCTGTTGGAATTGGCAAATATCGTGAACGTACCTATAGATATTAGATATCGTTCATGAAAGTTGTCACAAATGACCTTACGAAATCCAACGGTACAATTTACTTCTAGAGTTACAGGCCTCCGTAAGCGGCAGCTGGTTTCAGAAATCCCACCACGCCACACGAATTAAGTGTTGCCTCTCTCTTGCACTTTTAGTTTCGAACGTAAGTGGGACCGAGAGGCAATACAATACAATACAAAAATATACAGTTCGTGAAACTTCCTCGGATCAGGGAAAGTATTTCGCTTTGCATTCGTTGTGTCCCTCTGCCGCTTGTTAGACACTAAGAAAGTTCGCCAACTACATTTATTCTCGCGAGTCAGCAAAGGATTTGCAATTTAAAACACTGGGAATTCACTCGATTGAGATATTCCGAATGTGTATATAAGAAACAGTACCTAAAATTAGTTTTGTATTTAAAATGCTTCGACAATATTTCAAAGACTGCAATAATAAATATGCGCTATTTAGTAATTTATGTTCCTTCTTGTATTTTAGCTTCCGAAACTACACTCATCTGCTTCATTCCTTTGAATCGTTTAACATATTATTTCTTACTTATTTCACAATACAATTAACGAGATATTATAGGATAATAAATTATAATAAAATTACCATCCCATTCTAATAAATTATTAAACTTAAATAGCAACTACGGCTGAATTAACGAATGGAATAAACCGATTCATTTTAAAAGGATAATTTTTATTTGATTCCAGGCTTGAAATATGAATTTTTCGACCGCATTTCGCGGAGTTAGCAACACTTCGCGGTAATCTACCTTTTCGGGGATTACCGTATAATCGACGGCGGGAAAAATATTCCGCTCTGTATCGGCGGCACCGGTTAATTACTCTTGAATATTTATTGGTCGTTTGAATAAATCGCTCCCGGCGTAAGCCTTTCCCCTTTACGTATATTATACTCGTTTTTACAATACTAATTTCTTTGTCCCTTGTGGGTAACAATTGTTTGATAATGCGAACTTTATTCCGTTCTTTGCCTTTGAAAGTAAAATGAGCCTTTGAAGAAACCTGCGCTGCGTAATTATGTATTTTTTTTATATACTGGACTTGGAATTTTTATATACTGCTATAAAGTATTATTTTGGATACTGGAATTGCTGTTTCAGTAGTAGTTTGTTCCTAAACTTATTTATTTTAATTTATTTGTTAAAACTTAAAACTTACGTTAAAACGAAATCTAGAAATAAGTAAAACTAAGATTAAATAAAAATATGACTTAATAATTTGTTAAAGGAAACAGGCCACTGAATCTGAGAAATGAGAAATCGAACAGAGCAATGGTCTGTGATTCAAGAAAAGCTGAGCAAATTTTTAGGTTCTGAGTTTTACAGGGCCTCACGAAAAGTAATTTAATGATATTTATTTATTACACTGTGGTAGCGCTCTGCCGTGAAGTAACCTCAAATTGCTGAATAAAATTGGGCTTCAGTGTGTGTCTGACTCTGACAGATTAAGTTAATTTATTTAGGTTCAAAGATCTCACAAGCACAGCGTCGGAAATGAAAATTCTTCGCAGCGAAACCGACTGTAAATACCTGCCAGCGTCGACTTTAAAAGATTCCTAGCTGTCTGAACTGAGGAGTAGCTTTTAACTAAATGTTTTTTATTTGCTGCAGTTTCTAGGATTCACGTTAAACTTGTTCACATTAAAGAGGCGACACTTGAAGTTTGTGCTGAGCTGGCAATTAGATGTTAGAGCTAAGCAATAAACAGAAATACTGAAACGTAAGTTGTGAGGAGTAATACGTTTTTTCTAACTCTATGCACAACTGACAATTAAATAGGTACCACACAATTTACTTAAAAATAGACTTATTTCTTTATTTTTTCTTATTTTTAAGAGTACTTTTAAATTTCTAAGGTGTTTTTAAGACATTACATTTAAAACGACAAAGGTACAAATAAAAAATTATTCAAATAATTTTACTTCCAATCAAAGAGGTAATTTAAAGATACCTATTGACTTAGGTACGTAACTATGTCTTAATAATCCGTTTCCATATCCTAAAAACTTATCCACAATAAAAAAATCACAAAATGTATATTTCCCTTACCAGCTAAAGAAAATTAACACCTGAAAAAAAAAACATATTTTGGGCTCAAAATCTACCCAATATCTCAATTTATATGCCAGTGGATCACATAAAATTCCTATATCGTTTCCATTACATTATTTAAAAAGTAACTCTTCTGGCACCCGTTGCATTTTAAAGAAGTATAACTAAAAAAGACCCTCGTAACAATTCAAAGCGATCTCTCTCTCTTAGTCGACAAAACGTTCTGCGAATTAGTCGGCTGACCAACGAAGGCAATGCATCTTTATTAAATTTCAAACTAATCAATCTAGTGAGCGATACAAACGTGCCCACTTGACGGAAACGTTTGATCTATTGCATCTATTGGTTCTCGATCACCGCGATTGGGGCTCAAGGGACCTTCGATATGAGAGAGCTGGGAGGCAATATCATAAATGTAGGCACTACATGGCTTTGCAGTCCCGTTCGACTTTACACTTAGGAATATTATTTTATTTTCATATCAGTCGTAGTGCATTTCCTATCGTATATTATCTGATAACTTGTCAGCGTTTATTAAATACTTTATAGCAGCTAAAGTAAAATGGTAAATGACTGTATGGTACATTTAAGCTTTTAACCGCCAGAATTTTTTCATTGAGCGTGCCCGTTTCGCCACCAATAAAAAATTACGCCACACAGATCAGAGCTTGCATTTAAATGAGACATATTTACACATCGTAAAAACCTAATCAGACCTTTGTCTGATTTATCAGACAAGGCCGAGGTGAGTTTGACATTGATAGTCTGATATATCAGACTACGGCAGTTAAAAGGTTAATATTTTACTAGTATCAGGTACCGAAATTTTGACCACTTTGTCTGTCTCTCCGCTATGTATCACACTGTGGTGGGCCAGCTTTCCTTATTTACCTTCTCCATTTTTAGGGTTCCGTAGCCAAAATGGCAAAAACGGAACCCTTACAGATTAGTCATGTCCGTCTGTCCGTCTGTCCGTCTGTCACAGCCGATTTACTCGGAAACTATAAATGCTACAGTAATGAAATTTGGTAAGGATATGTATTGTATGAACCGCTACAGGATTATGATACTAAATTGTAAAAAAAAAACCATTGGGGTGGGGGCCCTCCATACATGTAACTGAGGGATAGAATTTTTTTTTAGCTGTATATATGCGTGTGGGGTATTAATAGAAAAGTCTTTGAAAATTATATGAAGATTTATAAATCTCATTTTTATTTAAGCAAATCGTTTTCGAGATATCAGCTCTCAAAGTCTGAAAAATGTGTCCCCCCTCTCTATTTTTTAAACTACTCGATATAAAATTCTAAAAAAAATATATGTTATGTACATTAATAAACTCTATCAACGATTTTTGGTTTGATTAAATTATCTCCTATAGTTTTTGAGCTAGGTTGATTTAACTGTATTTTTTGATAATGGTACGGAACCCTTCGCGCGCCAGTCCGACTCGCACGTGGCCGGTTTTTTCCTATCTTTGACGTCGTTTTCCCACCTTGTGTGCTAAAAAATACAATGAGTACATATTCGGTATTTACAATTTTCATTTCTGGCAGGAGATCGTAAATTAGCTTCTTTTTACGATGCCAACGCTTTTACTATTTTTATTTAAAAACTACTGTAACATGTCAGACCGCTGCGAGTGATATTAAGATTATATAGTGTATCGACTTAAAATACAAGACGATTTTTCAATTAATATTTAATGGAGTAAGCTTGATAATTGATAACGAAATCAGACAAATGTGATATTTAGAAAACTGTTTTAATTTAGTACCTACCTAGTTATCAGAAAAATAAAATAGTTCGCATGCAAATTTCAAATTCAAAAGCGTGATACTCGCACAAAGCCCCAGAAAGGAACACGGTTTCGTAACGAAACGCATCTTAGTAAAGTTAACATCAACACTGCACTGACATGCACAGAAACCTCGTCTCTGTTCGCCTGGCGGGAGCTCAAAAGATTCACGAGCACCACCAAGTTCACATCCGTGTGCATTATGCCTTATATGCAGGCAAAACCGTGATGATATACGACATTTTTGATTGGCAGTTGCGATGCTGCTCTATTGTCCGTGGTTGTAGAACAGATATCTTCTTCGCTCGTAGCTCTAAGACATTTTAGAAATGGTATACATTTTTTTTTATTAATGGGGTTTCTTTATGATTAATGTTTAGCATTTAGCGGGCACCGAAAACACTGAATGTCGCCTACATTCCTACACTACGTGCGGTCGATTGGACGAGTTTAATAATTGAGTAGTATATATCGACCTAGTCCCGGGAACCTTAATAGGACTTCTTTTTATATATTTTTTCTATCTCACACATATTGAAATGCAGTAGGTCTAGCTACTACTTTTTTCCTTAAGTAGACAATATAAGGTATAAATACGGATGTTTATATGTACACTTTTTCACTTTACATATATTTGATTTGATTTATCTGTGAGTTCCTATAATTGGCTCCTTGTTTTTACTTTATGTCTAATGTCTATGTAACAGCTGTTGGATCTCCAAATAAAATAAAATAAATAAATAAAATATCAAAGGAACTTATGCCCTCGTAGCATGATGTACAACTGACACAATATTTACCTACTACGTTTTTCCTTAGGTAGACAATATATGGTATAAATACGGATGTTTAGATTTATACACTTTTTTAATTTTATAACAAAGGAACTTATGCCCTAAACTTTGCAAGCTTTTTAAAGTATATATACCACCAGGGGTAGAAAACCACCACGGGGTGTGGCCTAGAAACAAACTTGAATTAAGGTGAACGTACATGTCGTACATATGCGACGTTGACCGTAAACAAATACTTCTCGTAACAACAAATATGTCTGGGATTCAAACTCTGAACGTCCAGTTCGAAGGCAGAGTCACCTGTACAGGCCAACTACAAAACCCTCAATTTTAGTATCATGTCATGAGATTCATGGGATAGACATATTCCCGTACCCATTTTTAATTTAATAACTTTTATTGCTTACTTGTACTTATCGCTTGTATTAGTTATTTGCTGTACGTACAGTGGATTCATCCTTACTTGTCTTATCATGTAAACAAACAAAATCTCAAAGATGCTCAAAGACAATCACTAGTGATTAGAAATGTCGAAATAATGAAATGTCAGCGATAATTTCACTATTTACGTAAATAGAGGAATATCGATTTTGCGTCGCCTGTCAGGAAGAGAATTAATTAGTACATTATTATATCAAAAACATATTGAAATCAACTACCACAATTTTGGTAAATTACTGCAATTTATTTTAATTGCATTTTTTCCAAGTTGTACTTTAAGTATTAATATCGATATATTGACATGCCAACATAACGGTACATAGACAATCTAGACATCGCAATGTCAGATGTCATGAGGGTTAACCGACCGTAACAGCGTTTATTGACGAAAATCTTTACAGAAATTATATTTTTCAGTGCTTTTTTGAGTGATTATAATACTTTGCGAGTTTTTAAAGTGTGCAACAACATTTGACGTGATGATTATTGTATAATTGCAGAGAAAAGTGTGATAATGTTTTCAAAAAGTGTTTGTTTACATGATAAGACAAGTAAGGATGAATGCACCTTAGGTAGTAATACTTTCAAGTTACTAATACGTTTCGGGTAAGAAGAACTTGTAGCAAAAGGAAAATAATATTGCCAAGAAAGCAATTGGTCTAGAAACTTTTTTATCACCACAAGTTTGTAGCCCAATCTGGACATAGGCATTATTATTTGTCATGATATATTAAGGCCAGAAACCAGATACCTAAACATATTAAACGTGATTTATTTAAGTTGGGTGGTTTTACGGTACCTAATAAATGAAATTCAAAATCGATTTGTGACATCACTGCGTAACCCATATCTGAGTACAATGTGATATAATTTTGATACGTCAAAGTGTCAAAGGATCAATTTTTAAATTTAAATTTATAGTTAATCTTTTACGCTATAAAGGTGGATTATAAAATACCGCTTTTAGCGTCCATTTTCCCAGTTTACTGAAATAATTCCAGCAGTTTTTTAATATAGAAGTTGGAGTCGCTGCGGAGCGTGCATTCAATTCAGCGGCTCTCGCTAGAAATACTCGTAACGTCGACTCTATAGCCCTACCATGAGTTCGCAAGTATCGGCTACGTTAGGTTTTACTCGATACGTAAAGCAGGCCATTGCGCTCGCTCCAATAAATAAATGCTAGCGAGATAGAGTAATAATAATAAACGTTTACTCAGATATAATGCTTACAAATAAGATTACCTACATAAATGTCTTCTGCCAAACCACTGTTGGCAGACAAAGCTCCTCTATACCTATTCATGTAAGCTAGTTTTCACTTTTAACTAATGTTGCTTTAAACTATTTTGCAAATTGTATACGTAATATACCGCACGTACACTCGATGGAAGCATACATCTATGGGTACGGGTATGGGTGTTCAAAATTATTTAATATAAAGTTGTTTAATTTTTTTTTAGCGTTTCATTCATACATATATATACTCTTTAAATCCGTAGCCAATTATAGATGCTAGGGACTAAATACTTTCTACATCTTTGCCCAAAATAATTTGATACCTAGTCAAAGGTAAAAATAATGGTGTACGTATCGGATAAAGCCTAACGTAACCGATACTTGAAAACTCATGGTACGGTTACTGGCTACTTTGCTCGAGACCAGCTCCCGGCGGACCTTTCAGGTTTCATGGCTTATTTCGCAATCAACGTCTGCGACTATTCAAATATTCTCTAAGCGACTTATTCGCCTCTGTATTGTATCTCAATGACGAGTAAGTGAAATTTGTAAAAATTGTTTGCAGACTGAAGGTTACTGATTTTTACGAGTAGTACCCCGTCAACCTTCAAGTCAAGGGTGAATAGGTCACGTCTCTGCCCTTGGCTAGTCTGTGGCCATAAGTAAGCCCATTTCAATTAAAAAAAAAGTAGGTGTAGTTATTTAGACGCTGCTGTAATTCAGAGAATAGGTAAAGTCACCTGGGGCAAAAGTAGGTAGAGGGTAAGTAGTCCCATACATGTCAATCCAAAATGTATATGATTGCGTATACTTACTTACAGAGGGCACTCTGCGTACATTTACCCCACGTGACTCTATTATTTATATTAAATTAAAATTACGGGTTCATTTCATTGACATTATTGTTTCTTATTCCGAGAAATTCTGAAATTAAATCTCCCACTCGGTCCTCTTTATTTTATTGTATGTTAATTTATTTTACATACATGGAAAACCAACAGCTTAACACATATCTACATACAAGTTAGTAATACAGAGCCAATTACAGGTTCTCACATACAAAAGCAAAATATAACATAAAAAAAACAATTAGGTACCTACTTAAATTACACACGCACAGTACCTACACCATACAGTCGGTGGATACCTACAAATTTGGAACTAAAGTAGCGAAAAGAAACATACACAAAGCCCCTCGCATGCTCATGTTCTTTTTGTCGTCGACGTAGTAGATCCTAGTTTTCAAACAATTACCAATGCACATGTTACATCTCTGGAGCTATTAGCGTTCAACCTAACTATGAAGCGACTTATCTGAACCAGAATTTAACCCAAAACCATGTTTGAAAAACACTCTCCTCGTAAGGATACTTTTCTACTAGGGGTATTCTATGTATGTATAAGCCCAATATTCATGATTTTTTCATGTGTTTTGTATAGTCCATTTCAAATACGAAGGCCCTATGCCTCTCGAAACTTTTGTCATTTGATTGGTCCACTACAAATTGGCACGTGTCGTACACCGATGTATGCATAAAATATCACGCCCCAAAAGGGCCTGGCCAGGTACCTATCTTTTGCTATCACTGATCCTATTGTTGACGCTTAATGACTTTGTCAATTGGAATCGGGCCACGGATCAGAAGTTAGACGGGGGGACACAATTTTTTTTAACATAAGCGCGTTTGTCTCCGAAAATATTAACTTAAAATAAAGTAGTATATAAATTAGTTTAGTATCTACGTGTTAGTTTTACATAAAGTGGAGTGAGATACAAGATTTAAACGCTGACGAAATGTAGGTCATCTACTTACCTATGTTACCTACCCCTTACCTTACCTACATTGTAACTGTTAACCAAGGTGTTAGTTACAAGATGCATTAAAGACGAAGCTTGCTCGACATGTTACAAGACTGACGCATTAGTTCCCCGATGCGTGTCGGTGCTGAAAACTTTGGAACTTTGGAACATGAGCTGCGACCGCATTATTAACGCGCACTTACTTTCTATACATCCCGCTCGTACTATCGCGTTCAGCGTCGGATGAGCATGCTTAGGCCTATTTTGGAATACACTCGAGAAGCGGTCACTTTTTTACATTATCTACCAATGGAAAGGGTCTGTGATTTTTTGACCAGTAAAATACACTACCTAATCAATTTAAATATAAACTGCCTTATAATACACCAATTATACCAGATAAGAAATCAAAAGGGGGTGGCGATTTTTTATTCTACGCGATAGTACATCGCGCATTTTCACTTCTAGGAACACCAAATTAGCTTAACTCTCACTAAAAAGTTAACTTCGATGTCAGCTTTGTAACGACAATTAAGCATGATTTACGTAAATCCACTTTATTCGTGATTTTATATTGCATATACGCATTATACGCGTATTCTTTCTGGATTAAATGATAACAAATATTTTTGTTAATATCTAATGCTTAATTGTCGTTACAAAGCTGACATCGAAGTTAACTTTTCTGTTAGAGTTAAGCTAATTGGGTGGGCATTTTCACTTTCCTAGGGACACCCAATTAGCTTAACTCCCACAAAAAAGTTAACTTCCATGTCAGTTTTGTAACGACAATTAAGCATTAAATATTTACGTCAATCCACTTTATTCGTGATTTTATATTGCATAGATATAAGCGTTATACGCGTATTTATTCTGGTTTAATTGAAAAATATATATTTTTGTTAATATTTAATGCTTAATTGTCGTTACAAAGATGACATCGAAGTTAAGTTTTTTGTGAGAGTTAAGCTAATTGGGTGTCCCTAGAAGTGAAAACCCCCATTAATGCGAGCGAGACAGGTAGAAAGTAAATCCGCGTTAATACGCGGTGGAAACTCATGGTACGGGTACGGAGGCCCTACCGCAAACCACGAACAAAGTGTTGCATCTCTCTCGCACTTGTTACTTCGTACGTAAGTGTGACAGGGAGACAACACTTCCTTCGTGGTTCGCGATAGTTTACCAAGCAACTGACGATTGCTTTATTTTTTCTGAGACTAAAATAAATATGCCAAGACCCAGAATTTGAAACAGGTACCTACATCAATAATATTTTTGTAAATTTAGAGATTCACGAGCTCATAAACCCTAATTTTATTGAGGATAATACATCTAACATCTTATACGGTTTAGCTTAAAATGTTTAGAATAAGTATATCCATGTGTATTAAGTTTTAGAATAACAATAGAAAAATTCTGTATTTTTAGTTCCGAATTTCCGATCGCAATGCCATCCTAAACCTACTACTACTTTTTTGTTTACTAGCCGACTTCCTAGTGGGAAATGTCTTAGGATGTAGGCTATGCGTAACATTTTCATCCTGCCTGTAAATACTGTTGGCCTGTATCTGTTTTTCCCGAATAAAGAAAATAAATAAAATAAAATGAAAATAAAAATAAACACGTGAGACATTTTAAATTAGCTATGTTGTACATCTGAAAACCACACTAAAGTGAAATAAGAACGTAGTTGCAGGCACTGAACTGCCTGAACACAGAAGAACCTACCTATGCATATGCATATGCAATACCAAATATTTATTCATAATCTAAAAACATGTACCTACCTAAACAACATGGCTAAGGCTACGATTATGTTAATTTGCGCGACCTCTCGCTCGGCGTCTGTTTAAGATTATGTGTCTTCTGGTACCTATGAATAATCTTACTATAGAGGTGCATCCCAAACAACGGGCCTCGCCGCGGGCACTCGCAATTACGGGACCAATGTGTCCCCTTCATACTTCTGGAGGCCCCTTCAAGGTTTAAAATATCATTTTGATTTGGTAGGTATTATCTAAAACTGTAGTTTCTTACTCCCGCTGTCATGCATGACACGAAAACGTCAAGTAAATTCTACGCCAATTAGCTAGACAAGTAATGCAACGATACCTCGCAACTCGCAATTACGTTTTCTAAATAGAATAAAATGACTAGGTACCTACAGTTTTGCCTATATGTTATGACCAGAGATCGGAAAAATGTGCGTCATTTTTCGCAATAATATGGACTCCTAAGTTGATTTAATAATTAATCGTTTAATCATTTTCAGAAATTCATGAAAACCTTTGTAAATGGTCACCTTAAAGCTTCGAAAACAAATTTAAAGTAATTATTCATTTAATCAAATTTGGAGTCATGTACATATTATTGCGAACCATGACGCACATTTGTCCGATCTCTGGTCATAACATATAGGCAAAATTGTAGGTACCTAGTCATTTTATTCTATTTAGAAAACGTAATTGCGAGTTGCGAGGTATGACATATAAGTTATTATGTCGATTCGTAGTTCTAAAGTGTCTTGCTGTCATATATTAATGCTGTTTCATTTATAAGAATAAAACACAGTGGCATCGCGCTGTCTGTATATCTTTATTTTATTTTATTTATGAGGCAAGCATTCAATATACACACATTACACACAAATAATAATAATAAATATCAGGATCGAATCCAGATATAAGTAAAAATGCCACTCAAGACAAGTATGCTCAGCTTGATTAAAAAAAAGATAATTAAAACATACTAAATTTATTTCGCTACGTATGTTTAAATTTATAAAACGACGCCATAGTTTTTCATGTTTTTTTAGATAGTGATTCAAGAGGAAGGGTATACATACATATGTATAAAACATTACGACGTATTATGACAGACGCTACAAATCAATTTAAAATTTTAACATTTTTACGTAGCTTACAGAATAAGTGCTAGAGGGAAACTCTTTTCGCGCGTACCGATAAATTTGAATAGCCCCCCAGCAGTGTCTAACTCCCACTTCACCATTTCCATTTAATTTGATCTGAGTGCCGACGTATGACAAGGGATCGCAATCACATTAATAGTAACAGTTCCGGGGCCACTCATAATACGACTTTTATTTGTACTCGACACTAATGGACAGCCTAATTAAAAGGGCAAAACCCTTACAACACAATGCGAAGGGATTCCCGGGAATATTCCCAACACACACACATCACAGACACACACTCATACACATCATCAGCCTTGAGATTCGTGGTAAATCCCGATTTTTAGAGTAGTCAAATAGGAAAACTTACAGTTTCGCAAAGTCTATTTGTCTGTTTGTCCGTCCGTCCACCGATAATTTTAGTGACTTTTAGCAGTAGTGCTCTGCTGGACAAATGCCTCTCCTACTGTCTATGCGTTGCGTCCATACGCAAATACCCGTAATCGCCACGTTGGGCAAGCAATTTGGCGATCGTACGAGTTAGAATATATTAGTCAACTCTTACGACACCTACGGGAAGAGTTGGGGTGGTGAGAATTGTGACAAATATATTCTTACTGCCGTCACCACATGCTTAAGGGAATATCGATGAATTTTAACACAAGTTTAACTTCGAAAATGAATCTGCTAGTTATTACTAATCAAAATACTTACAATACACATCCACATCCGTAATACGGATGTAAACTATTTATTCGTAATTACTTAATCCTGTCTAAAATAAAATAATCTACTTAGTGCAACAACTATTCTGATTATTCTTGGAAACCTTCACATCACTATACCACGTACCTACGTTACCATACGTATGGACCCTTACATATTCATAAAGCCCCGATCGAACTCTGATTATAATCTATACATTGTTCAGCCTACACAAGGATTAATGCCCCCTACCTTCCAAATGAAGGACAAGTGAAGTAGCGTGAATATCCTTGTTGTTTGACTGCCAAAGAGCTTTAATTTAGTAAGGATACTTTTGGATCAGAGAGTTTGACTACCCACTTTATTTTTAACGAACAGAATTGTTTGAAATTAGAATTGATAGAAAGTAAGTCCGCGTTAAAAGACGGCGGACAAAAATCACCTCCGAAATTTTAAGTATATAACTAAAGTCCGAAGAGCTGGTGACTTCCTCGTTCAACGAATCCGTGTTGCGATATAGCGAGGAAATGCCGCCAGCATCCTCGGTACAATGCCACAAGGGCCAATCTTAGATTAGTTAGATTAAATCTTTGTGTTTCTGGAGGATGTCTTTAAGACTCTGGACTGGAGAAGGCTGGGTATCAACATAAACGGCGAGTACCTCACTCACCTTCGATTCGCTGACGATATAGTAGTCTTGGCTGAGACCTTGGAGGACTTAAGTACTATGCTCGTTGACCTCAGTAAAGCCTCCGAGCGAGTTGGTCTTAGGATGAACATGGATAAGACGAAAATCATGTCGAATTCCCATGTAGCACCAACTCCCGTAATAATCGGAGACTTTACACTCGAAGTTGTAGACGAATATATATACCTAGGGCAAACTATTCAGTTAGGTAGGTCCAACTTCGAGAAAGAGGTCAATCGTCGAATCCGACTCGGTTGGGCAGCGTTCGGGAAGCTACGACACATATTTTCGTCCAATATTCCGCAGTGTTGTGTGTTGCCAGTGATGACATACGGTACTGAAACGTGGCCGCTTACAATGGGTCTCATAAGAAGGCTCAAAGTCACCCAAAGGGCAATGGAGAGGGCTATGCTAGGAGTCTCTCTGCGTGATCGGATTAAAAATGAGACCATCCGCAGCAGAACCAAAGTAACCGAAATAGCTCTCCGAATCGCTAAACTGAAGTGGCAGTGGGCGGGGCACATTGCGCGTAGAACCGATGGCCGTTGGGGCGGCAAGGCTCTTGAGTGGCGGCCACGTACCGGAAGGCGTAGCGTGGGTAGGCCCCCCACAAGGTGGACCGTTGACCTGGTGAAGGTCGCAGGATTCCGCTGGATGCGGGTGGCGCAGGACCGGTCATTGTGGCAATCTTTGGGGGAGGCCTATGTTCAGCAGTGGACGTCTTTCGGCTGATATGATGATGATGATGATGATGAAATCTTTGTGTATAAATTGTAGTTTTGCAAATAAATATGATAAAAAAACTACGTCGTAAATCGGGTTTTTATTAAACGGTTTTTATTAACTTCACCGCGTATCAACTGTCGTCGATGCTTCAAATCTTGCGATCGATTTTTCGACCACTTCTACTGCACCGAAATCAATTTAGACAATAATTTCAAGTCCCCATGACAATGCAATATTATAATATTTGTATCCTTGTATCTTCAAAGCCTGATGCTGCAGACGTACTGCTTACCTTAACCGAGAGTGTTAGACACGTGAAAATGAACGTATAGCATGTTTGGCATAATCAAATACTAACAGCCTGATCTTGACTTCCAACTCCTCACTCCTGATGCTGCAGTACTACCTACAATAACCGCAAAGTTTATCTTTTATCGATATCTTGATTTTAAAGAATTTCTTTAGATAGTAAGTAGAAACATGCGAATTTAATACTAACATCCAACTCCTCGAATCTGATACTCCAGTGTTACTGCCTGCCACAACCGCTAGGTTTAGCGATATCTAGATTTTGAAGTACTGCTTTAGATATTTGGTAGAAACATACGGATCTAATTATCATCATCATCATCATATCGGTCGAAAGATCCAGCGACCTTCACCAGGTCATGAGTCCACCTTGTGGGGAGCCTACCGACGCTGCGCCTTCCGGTACGTGACCGCCACTCAAGAACCTTACCGCCCCAACGGCCATCGGTTCCACGCGCGACGAGTCACGCCCACTTCAGTTTAGCGATTCGAAGAGTTATATCAGTTACTTTAGTTCTGCTGCGGATGGTCTCATTTCTAATCCCATCACGCAGAAAGATTTTTAGCATAGGCCTCTCCCTTGCCCTTTGGGTGACTTTGAGCCTTCTTATGAGGCCCATTGTAAGCGACCACGGTTTAGTACCGTATGCCATAATTACTGCGGCCCTCCGGCTGATAGACTCATAGGGTCACGGCTGATAGAGTGACAGCGTGAGTGATTCGCGTAGGGCGAGCCGTCGGGCCTGCGGCCCTCCAGCTGATAGAGTGACAGCGTGAGTGAATCGCATAGGGCGAGCCATCGTGCCTGCGGCCCTCCGTCTGATAGATTCACAGCGTGAGTGATTTGCGTAGGGCGGGCCGTCGGCCCTCCAGCTGATAGAGTGACAGCGTGAGTGATTCGCGTAGGGCGAGCCGTCGGGCCTGCGGCCCTCCAGCTGATAGAGTGACGGCGTGAGTGGATCGCGTAGGAAGAGCCGTCGGGCCTGCGGCCCTCCAGCTAATAGAGTGACAGTGTGAGTGAATCGCATAGGGCGAGCTGTCGGGCCTGCGGCCCTCCGGCTGATAGACTCACAGCGTGAGTGGTTCGCGTAGGGCGTGCCGTCGGGCCTGCGGCCCTCCAGCTGATAGAGTGACAGTGTGAGTGATTCGCGTAGGGCGAGCCCTCGGGCCTGCGGCCCTCCAGCGGATAGAGTGACAGCGTGAGTGAATCGCGTAGGGCGATCCATCGGGCCTGCGGTCCTCCAGCTGATAGTGACCGCGTGAGTGGATCGAGTAGGGCGGGCCGTCGGGCCTGCGGTCCTTCAGCTGATAGACAGACAGCGTGAGTGAATCGCGTAGGGAGAGCCGTCGGGCCTGCGGCCCTCCAGCTGATAGAGCGACAGCGTGAGTGAATCGCGTAGGGCGAGCCATCGGGCCGGCGGCCCTCCGGCTGATAGACTCACAGCGTGAGTGGTTTGTGTAGGGCGGGCCGTCGGGCCTGTGGCCCTCCAGCTGATATAGTAACAGCGTGAGTGATTCGCGTAGGGCGAGCCGTCGGTCCTGCGGCCCTCCAGCTGATAGACTCAGAGCGTGAGTGGTTCGCGTAGGGCGGGCCGTCGGGCCTGCGGCCCTCCAGCTGATAGAGTGACAGCGTGAGTGGTTCGCGTAGGGCGGGCCGTCGGGCCTGCGGCCCTCCAGCTGATAGAGAGATAGCGTGAGTGGATCGCGTAGGGAGAGCCGCCGGGCCTGTGGCCCTCCAGCTGGTAGAGTGACAGCGTGAGTGGATCGCGTAGTGCGAGCCGTCGGGCCTGCGGCCCTCCAGCTGATAGAGTGACAGCGTGAGTGATTCGCGTAGGGCGTGCCGTTGGACCTGCAGTCATCCGGTTGATGAGACTGAGAGTATGAGTATACCCCTCGGGTTCGCGTAGGGCGTGCCGTCGGGCCTGCGGCCCTCCGGTTAATAGGCTGACAGCGCAGGTAGCGTACGTAGGACGTGCACTCGGACCTGCGGTCCTCCAGTTGATAGACAGAGAGTGTGAGTCTCTCGGATTCACGTAGTGCGTGCCATAGTGCCGTCGGGCCTATGGCCCTCCGGTTGATAGATAACATGCATTGACCCTTATGGCCCTCGATTCGCGTCGGACTTTCCGTCCTGCGGTCCTCCGGTTGGTAGACTGAGAGAATGAATTTATATTTTGTAGTCTTTGTATAATGTGTATAATAATGAAAATTTAAACCTGATTTTCTCAATAAACCAAATTGATTGATATATTCTTTATTGTCAGATCTCTGTTATCTAAGGTACTTACTTATAGTATGCAACGCAGGCATCTTTCCGGGTCAGTTTAAGATTGCAAAAGTTTTGCCTGTTTTTAAAAAAGGTTCTAGAACTGACCCAAAAAACTACAGGCCGATTTCGCTTCTTCCTACACTCTCTAAGCTAATGGAAAGACTCATGAAGGACAGGCTGATGAGGCACTTCTATTATAACAATCTGATAAGTGAAAGACAGTTTGGCTACCAAAAATGCAAAGGTACGAATGACGCTGTAACGACCTTGATTGAAGACATTGTTCTTGAGCTAAATCAACGAAAAAGAGTTGCGGGCTTGTTCTTAGACTTGAGCTCTGCATTTGACACTGTTGATCATGAGATCCTACTCATAAAGCTGGAGCATTATGGAATTAGGGGAAAGATACTATCGCTTTTTCACTCCTATTTAACAAATAGGCAACAGTTTGTTCAAATAAAGAGAACAGTGAAAGACGAAGAGAGGACTTTTTGTTCGAGTATGGAGAAATTAAACAGAGGAGTTCCCCAGGGATCCATACTCGGTCCGATATTCTTCATAATTTTTATTAACGATCTGGTACCTTATATTACTAACACAATTCCTGAAGCACAACTTGTAGCCTACGCAGACGATACTAATGCCGTCATATCTGCTGGGAACATTCAGGAATTAAACATTAACGTCAACAATGCCTTGAAACTTTTCCACGAGTGGTTTAGTGTCAACAATTTGATGTTGAACTGCAAAAAAACCAACGTAATACTTTTTAGAACAACAGCCAAAAAAAGAGACAAATTACAAATAGTTTCAAATGGAACCGTAATTCATCAAGTAGAATCAGTTAAATTTCTAGGGGTACATATAGACTCATATCTTAATTGGAAAGACGAATTGCAGTCTATATCTAATTCTGTACATTCTGCTTGCTATGCGCTGAGGAGTTTTAGAGAGGAGGCTAAGTTGTCGCAACTTAAGATGGTATACTTCGCACTGGTGGAGTCAAGAATTCGCTACAGCATCAAGTTCTGGGGAAAAAGCTACAAATACAATTCACAGGCAGCTTTTGTGGCTCAAAAAAGAGCAATTAGGACCATAGCCAAAATACCACAAACTGATTCGTGTAAGGACCTTTTCTTAGACTATGAAATCCTCACAGTGCCGAGTCTATACATTATGGTAGTATTGACAGATCTCGTTAATTCGATTAATAGTATAGAAACACCCAAAGATAGAGAAGTTCGGCTGGCTACGAGAAGGAAAGACCTACCTAGAACAATGAAAGCCCAGTTGAATATAGTGAAGCACTCAGCTGGCTATCAGGCAGTAACTCTCTTCAATAAATTACCAACTGAATTAAAGGTTATAGTAGACGTTAATCATTTCAAAAAGAGGCTAAAGACTTTTTTGCTGGATAAGTGCTATTATTCAGTGGACGAATTTTATCAACAGGGTAATACCTAACTTATCGTTAAGTAGGTTCCTTTGACATTCATATTGTAAGGACATATTTGCTTGGAATTGTTAATTGTTTTTTTTATTATTTATTTACTTTAATTATTATTATAATTTTTATTATCAAGGACATCAATTGTTATTTAAATTATTTGAAAGACATGGCAATTATTACAATTATTTTTTATGATTACGTTGTCCACTGGAATGATGTTTATTGTATTGTGTTAGTATTATTTATAGGTTTAAGTATAGGTTAGTTTAGTATTAATCTAGTACTAAGATTTCAAATGCGATGTATATTGCTAATGAATTAATAAATGAAAATGAAATGAGATATGAATAACACGTCCATTTGAGACACTTCGGGCATTCAAGCTTACATTAACGACGCCCAGCCTTTTTTTTTCATTTGTCGATCGAGATATTTAATAACATTGTTTTAGTGTTGGATTTCTAAAAATATCTATTCAGCAGGGATTCACCTCCCATTACACATAAAATAATGTCCATTACGTTTACATATATGTGTCATGATTCGTGATGAAAGCGCGAGAGTATAAACGCTACTTATTAGCATGCATAATTGTATTACATATTACAAACAACATCTTTGATCTAGAATAAGTAGGTATAGTATCGGAAATTAACTTAACAATTGTACTAAAAACTTGATAATAAAATAAGTAAAAAAAGTTTTAAGTTAAACGGTTTTTATTGCACCAAAAACTAGAAAATAAAAATTTGTTATAACTAACCGTAGATGCTACTTTCTGTAGATTACTCACGTGAAACTATTATCAATGTAGTCTTCCCAAGTCGGATGCTGAAAGCCACGTTTAGCCTCTATGTTAGTGGATTAAGCGTTACCTAATCGGAAACTTTTACCAAACTAAAATAAAAACGTGGGGCGTTATTATAAAGAAACGTACAAGTTCAGAATATAACTATAACTGTAGCTTTAATTTTGCAATTAATCATCCATCTGTTCCATCACTTCTACAGAGGTAAATAGCTTTTATCAAGGCCAGAACAAAACTTATTACACTATTGCTGTCTTGATTTCTATGTGTGTTCTTAAATAACTATAGTAACTTAATCACAATTGCGTACGCCCCACGTTTTTATTTCAGTTTGGTAAAAGTTTCCGATTAGGTATCGCTTAATCCACTGACATAGAGGCTAAACGTGGCTTTCAGCATCCGACTTGGGAAGACTACATTGATAATAGTTTCACGTGAGTAATCTACAGAAAGTAGCATCTACGGTTAGTTATAACAAATTTTTATTTTCTAGTTTTTGGTGCAATAAAAACCGTTTAACTTAAAACTTTTTTTACTTATTTTATTTATTATTAAATCAGTTATTTGACTTTACTTTTAAAACACGACAAAATATGATGCAACCAATTTTGAAATTAGTTATAACTAGGCCTAAAATTAATTGTTTTCTGTTTCTGGAATTCAGATTCCGCATATCCATCTTGCTTTTTATTTTTCATCCAAAATCATTATCTAAAACGTGTAATCTATGTACTTAACTCTAGGTATATAACTGCAAAAACAACGTGAAAGTATATGAAAACCGGTAACGAGGTCTTATTTCGACAGACAGTTATGTTTACTTAGGAAAGCACCAGCCTGAAGGTTACGCCTATGTAAACAGATCCGCTAGAACGATGTTATATCCTAGAATTCGAGCTTCGTCTCTGATGAACTTAATAATAATAAAAGTTATTTCTCTTTTATTATTAGTATTTAGTTTAGAGCCTAAATTTTATAGGTAAATACTATTAAATATTACATTTAATTGTTGAGGAATCGGTGAACGTACTTATCAAAATCAAGTTACGGAAACTTAGGGGACCGACTTCAACCGAAGGTCTAGATCTACGAACAAATAAAACATGGAAGCCTCACGCCATACTAAATTGCCTTTCAAAAACGGTCCTGAATTTTAGTCGACAAATGTCACTCCCTCTTCAATGCATCACGGCAATTAATTTCAATGTCAACCTATAAAAATTTAAACCGCCATTTAAAAATCGTTGTGATTGGTACATCAAAGTTTTGATTGGCTGATATTCTATAAACATTTGCCGAAATATGCGCGGTGTTAAGAAAAAGCTACGTTCTGCCCATCTTGGCACAATTGAACAATTGTTTCTAGGGGCATTTTCGAGCTGGCGTGAGACGTCCATGTTATACCTACGTATAAGATTGTCCCATGATATTTTTTTATAGCCCAACTGCCCTAGCTCCCTACTCACCCCGTTTCAAAGTAAATCTGCGTTTAATGTAATATAACGTTAACAGCCTGTTCTGGTCGTTTATTGCAAACATCGAGGCAACTCCAGCTATCGTTTATTCGCTTTAGTAAAACTATAAACTCATAATTAAGTTCACTAACTGGCTTATTCTCACCACTTGCCGGTATACGGTACTAACGGGAAAGAATAAAGAGTTAGCCTGTGTAAGTAAGTACTTATTAGATTGTATGCTGGATTTTTCGTTTTTTTAGCAAAAACAAACATCGGTCAGCAGAGAAAGGTGTATAATTCACCTATTAAAAACAATCAAATTAGTACATATAGGTTGTTGCAGTACTTAATGCAAATGATATTTGTGCAACAATACAACAACAAATAGTTGTTTTATCCTAATTCCAAATACAATTACTTCAGTAGGTTCTTACTGACGTACTAACAGGCGATTATAGTTACACCCAAATGCTTTATCGTAAATCTCCGCCCACCGTGTGAATGACAGCCAAGCATTGTTAGTGGAAGCCTGGTGGTAAACAAAGCAGATTTTAGGAATCATTATTTTTAATATAATACCCCCCTAGTTGTATATGAATGCCCACCCTCTTGGTTTAATGGCATCGAGGAAGTCACTCGCAATGAGCCCAATGAAATGCATTCCACCAAAAAGTCCACCGATATCCCGTACAACAAACACGGTTTTTTTTCAAAATTGTGGGTTTATCGAAGTTTGCTTTCGTGACCGGAGCTCAGACGAGCCTCAGAGGAGTAAAAATTTACTCAAAAAAAATTTACTAATAGCTCGGAATAGAAGAAAAATTATCGGAATATACACGCGTGTGTATAATACGGGATGGGCGGGTACGCGTGTCTATAGAATGCTCCAAGAGCTGTCTGCCTTCCTGGGTCACAATTTAAAACTATTTTACAGTGGAAAACACTGCAACAGAGCAACTTATGATGGTCCTGAATGCGTAGTCAAGCTGCCAATCGCTGACGCTTTTGCTCTCTAGCGTAGTTGTTTCTCTCTGTCACTCTATTTATTAGTGTGACAAAGACAGTTGAGTTTCGTTCGCCACAGATAGATAGTGATTGGCATCTTGGTCATTACGCACGTAAAAGAAAAGTAGGTATGTAAATGAATCGGACGGGATACTGGTTTGGCTGAAGTATGGGCTCGGCCAGCGATTATCGCCGATGGTGATAAGAACCCTGGGTATTCAGAATTCATCAGATGAGACGCTAGTAGCCGTCGCATGAAAGATAACTTTGCTCCGTTTGTTCTCAAAACTACTGATCTTAACTTATCTCAATCTTATCTTCTCTTGGAATAAGTTTAATTTTAGTTTGTGAGAGGTCGTCGTGACTTTCAAGGATAATCTTTTGTTTTATAATCTCCTCTTACGGTCGGATAAATACTTAACTTAGTGAATATTTATAATGCGTCTAGTTTTCTTAACAAAATAACTGAGCTCTTTGCCACAATAATGTATTAGCATTTTAATTTGTAAGTAATTACATGATGTGCGTAACATCGATTTTTAATCTGGAATAAGTACGTAAATATATTCAAAACAAGTTACAAAAAATATACAACTAAAAATTACTTTTATAAACAAAGAAGTCGGCACGAATTATTCAAATACAACCATAATTGACAGTAGCAGTCTACTAAGACATACTGTGATTTATTATCTGCGTATGATTACACGCACGCACGTTGTTACTGATTGACGATAATACAGGGAATTTCACGTCTTGTTGTTATGTTAATGTGTCCACGTAAGTCAGTATTTTATTAGGCCACGTCACTTACACCATTAACATCCATCCGCCCACCGTCAGCAAGACCCTTACGCGTTTCGGCCGAGCGTAAGCGAATCAGAAACCGGCACAATAAAAGTGTAGTGCAGCACTAGATGTCTTGAAGCAGCACCGTACGTGCCACGACTAGGCTAGTGCTGCGATCGATCACCGTAAATACGACAACAGTTAATCCGGGGACGGGCGAGCTGCACTTTATCTCACATATCGGAAAACACTATGATTTATAAGTGGCCAACTGTTTTGGTAAGCTTCCAATAGAGTTGTATTAATCCTTCGGAGTTTGCGAACTTCGATGGAATCTTCTCGAATTGTTATGATAGTTGTAAGTCGCAGTTAATAGACATCTCCCGCTTTCGTTTATGTGAGATTTATGGTCATAATCATAAACAGAAATGGGTATAATAAATAGATTCCACATGGTCCGTTTTAGGAAATATACCTATTAAATCGTGCCAATTTCTACAATAAAGGGCGTTTGTAACTTTGTACCTACGATAGGTTTAAATTGATTTTTATATGTAGGTATATTAAGTACAAAAATGAGGTTTGTTGTAATTAAATTCTACGTCTAATACGTTTACCTCGTATACTTTTTATCTAGTCAGTCCTGTTACTTTATGCAAAATGTTGTAAATATTTTAATTAATATTTTCTTCGGTTACCGCGAGGATTATCTACACATATCACATGAAATAAAATTATGAAAAACGGATACACTCCCGTATATTAACCCTTAAATCGACAACGACATTTTTTTTGAAAAAATACATAAAACTATAGTTTTTATGCCTATTTATTTATATGATTTTAAATAACAGAAAAATAATAAAAAAAATCGCTTATGGATAGTTTTTCAGAAATCATATGTCAAGTATGTTGCACGTTGCCAACTATGCAGTGAATAGGTATTGGGCTTGAACGTCCAGTATTTTTGCCATTGCCAATTGTACGGTTAATTTAGTTTATTACATAATATTTTCTTCGGTTACCGCGAGGATTACTCATAAAATAAAACTATGAAAACGGATAAACTCGCGTATATTAACTAATTTTAACTTCATTCCGACGTTTCGAACACTTAAGTTTCGGTTTAGTAATTTTTCTTTGGTGGGTAGTTTTGTACTTATCTTTCTTATTTTGATGGAGGTAGATCTATCAAATTTCCTCCATTGTCAGTCATCCGCAGACCACGAACCCTGTAAAGTGTTCGAAACGTCGGAATGAAGTTAAAATTAGTTAATATACGCGAGTTTATCCGTTTTCATAGTTTTATTTCATTAGTTTATTACATTTTTAATTTTTTTTTACATAATATATTATATGAAACAAGATGTTTTATGTCAAAATCCTTATTAAAAAACTTATAATTTCAATAAGTAAGTAGTAATATCTTAGAACCTGTGGACTACAAATGAAAAAAAAGGGACACTGAAATTCAAGGCTGACATAGAAAAATATAAGTTTTTATAAATGGTAAATATAGATTCACGTGGTTCTATGTCAGCCTGTGATTTCAGTGTATCTTTTTTCCATTTGTAGTTCACAGGTTCTACGATTTAGGTTCACAATTTAGTAAAATCAATGCATTTAGAGCGGTTTAGTTTACTTGGCTCATAATCAACAGCGATGTCCGAATGATGTCTTTATCATACGAGAAGCAAAACTTTTTTCAGATTGACTTTTGTTTACATGTTTGTTGGACTTAAATAAAAGAAATTAAGTCACTCCAATCAAAAATCAATACTAGGAGTCACTGAAAATATGCTGTTGTCTGTACTGCTGTGCAGCATCTTCCTCGTCTGAGTTTTCGGCATCTAGGAAACTTTTTTTGGACTTGAAATCACACAGCTTTATTAGAAATACATTACATAAAAATAATATATAAATATATTAATAATTCTTTGATATATTGGGCAGCAAAAGCTCATTGAGTGCGAAGATCTATTGCGTTATTAGTACCTACGTCGTTATGAGTAGTATGTAAAAAAATGGCCATATAGCGATATTATGATATAGATGTTATTGCAGGTGACTTAGTACTGGTTTTCACATAAAAAGTGTCCCATTTTCATTTCATTTGAGTGGGTTTACTCGAAATTATAATGTGTTGATGAAGCACGGCAACATTGGCAACGAGAAAAATACTTGACATAGTTAAAACACCGTATCATTGGCAACGAGAAATATACTGGACATAGCAACAACAACATAAAACATGGCGTAGTTGCCAACGGGAAAAATACTAGACATTCTACTTTGCAAGGTATAAACTCATTGATTAACTGTGTTAGAAGTTTCAATAATAAATATAAATATGTACTTCAAGTATTTAGTTAAATAGATGTGCAAATTAAACAATACCTTATAATACAAAATTACGAAAAAAAATTGTTAACGTTAGGCCGGGCGACGTGTCCTTCCCAATTGGGTATCTTGGCGGCGATTTATGACAAACTAGCGTTTCTGTTGGCTCGACACATTTTTTTTTCAGAATAATAATCATTATGCAATACACTTACACTGCTTAGTTTTCGCTTCAGCGTTTTGGTTTCTTGAGTAGATTTTTGTATTTTGGATGTCTAGTATTTTACCCGGTATCGAATTAAGGGTTAATTGAATTTAACTTCATCAGTCGCCTGTAGACCACGAACCCTGTAAAGTGTCCGAAACCACACTCCATAGTTTTATTTAATATTTTAATTATTAATTAAGTAGCCTAACATTGGATCTGTAACCGTTAAAATAAGGTAACACCGTGAGTGCTCAAGTCGAAAGTATTCGAAACGGATTGAAATAAATTACATGAGTATACATAATATAAATGTGTCAATACTGGTGACCTGCTGGCAAAAGCAATTCCAACATTTATTGTGAAGAGCGATGACGCGTTAATGGGTTTGGTTAGTGGGTCAATCAGCACCACTCCGCCGGGCACTATTGTGCCCTCCCACATCATGTCAACCGGTCTATAGTCTATATCCAGTCTATGCACAGTTCTCTCCGAAATTAACCATGCGTAGTTGCGTACATTTCGAGCGAAGAAACATCCGGCTCGAAGGACCAACTCGGAATATGCGGAGCTTGGAATATGATATGATGTATATCGTTTATTTTTTTATACTACCGAATAATTTTTCATTTACATTTTAATTCCAACTGTCACTACACGGTTACAACTTTGTTTGTCACATATATTGGTTTAAACTTTCGCAATTATCACTAATATTTTAAAGAGAAACGGGTCTTAATCGCGTAAACTTACGTTTAATTATATCCTGACATATATAAATATTGTTTGTCACAACTGTTAATAGCTGTACGATTCTTCCATACGTCAAATTAGTAGGTATATTCTCACATTATATGACTATTTAATTTTGACATAAAAATATTTTGCATTTGTGGTTACGAGTAACTTAAAATGATCTGGCAATATAGGTTTATAGTACTGAAAGTATATTTGGTTACAGTTTGAGGTAATATCAAAAATACACGCTGTATTTAAACAAATACCTACATATTAAAACGGAACTTTACATAGCACAGAGACAATAAAGGTGCGTTTAAAGAAAACTAAACGTTTTTAATAAACAGAACCACGTATTGTTATACAGAATAGTTTATAAACTCTTCTGGGTAATTACCGTATAGAATTTGTTTGAAGCTTCACGTTGCCCGAGTTTGAAGGAAAAGTTTAAAATTTGTTCACGGACGCGCTCATTACATAATAATTAGAGGCCCTGTCACGTTCACGAAGCGAATTGCATTTCACATTTGTCCCCTGCACAACAGTGTGAAGGTGCCTTAAAGTTGACCTCACACTTTGAGAGGAAAATATGACACTAAACCTTACATTAATGTTATTAAAAATAGTTATTAAAGTACCTATCTACTTTATTAACTTTCATCGGTTCGTATCATTCGGTATCCGCAATGGACAAACTGTTCCAACTCGCACTGAAAAAATATTTTACAATCAATATTTTTATGCTCTGAAAGTGCTTTTTTAAGGGTAAACTTATGTGCAGAAAGATACTTTTCCGCACGTGTGCAGGAATGAATTTGCATAGTACTTTTCTGCACGGCCTGGTTGGTACTGCCGAGATAGTCAGGTTTTCCTCGCATAATGCATTGTAAAATGTTGTATGATACACATGTTGAAATGTGCCGTTTTTCTGAAATCAACCTACTTCCATTTACACTTGTGTCATAAATAACTGTGGGTCAAAATTATTTTCGTTGTCTTGTTACATACGACTCTGTCACGCTTCTAGTTGCTGTCTCGACTCAGCACTTGTATCCGGTGCACTTGTATTTCGTTTTCACGCTAGATTTTAATCCATACATCAACAAAAATTGGAAACAAAACATATTCTCATCACAACAAAAATCACAACTGTGTCACGTTTTTGAGGGACACAAAATAAGACTACGAGAAGAATTTTGACCCATGTAACTAAACTACTTCACTTATCATTGCAGTAAATACACCTAACCCGTCAATTTGTAAGGCGTTATTAAAATTAATTTGATTTAAAACATGTTTTTGGTAATTGTCTTAGTTATGTAGTATTTTTTTTAAGTTATAGGGTTCATAACACACACTACACTACACTGCACACACACACACACACTACACACACACTTTACACACACTTACACTTACACACACACTTTATCTTATTATTTTTTTTGTTATGCTTTAATCCTATAGTGCGGGGCATCATTGAATGTCTCTTTTAACACTTTCATTGCGGACGAGTGCTACACGCTACGCTCGTAGCCGATCCCGTGATTTTTCCGCTTTGTAGCGAAAATGGACCTCGCACAGAGAACTCCCCTTGGGAGTTCCCCGAGCTCAAAGTGTTAATCAAAATAATATCTTATAGACCCATATTCATGAAAATGTCTTCTCCTTGCCTAAAGTGTACCTAACTAAGAAAAAATGTCCATCCCGCAAATTTAATTTAGCCTTACTGTAACGCCGAGAGTTAACCCTGCATAATCAACATTTTGCAATCACATTTCCACAAGCTAGGCAACTAGGTCTATTTCATTCCGTCTGAATCGCGTTTAATTGAATTTTCCTATGTGAAACGAAACTGCGTTGTAACTTTGGTGCTGTCCAGCGGAACGGGAAACTCTGCGGAGACTAAAAAAACGCATCATTTCCATTTGGTGACGGCAAAACTAACAAAACGGCATTACAAAAACGTAATGGCAAAGGAACAGCACTAGTGCCCGCCAAGTGAAGCGCGGCAGCGCCGCACCAAATGGATTTTTATTCAGTTGAAGTTGCCCGAGCCAATTAGTTTTGCACAAGTGCATCGAGAATGCTCTCGGGCACCGCGCCTCTGAAACCAAAACTCATTACTCAACGCCCTTTAGGGAACAAACCGTACAGCTAATGCTATCCAACAGTCCCGTTAAATAAATTCTCTTGACAAACACCCCAATTAGGGAGACGAGATTTGAATTAAATTACTGTCCTATTTATTATGGAATTGTCTGAAAAATGTTTTAGCGATACGGTTTTAATTAAAATAAGCCTATCTTTTTACAGCTTTAGAATTAATTACAGAGGTAGGTAAATTTAAATCAGCATTCCTCCCCTTTAACAGTCGGTTGCGACTACGAAAAAAATGTAATATTTATTTTTCGTAGACAACGTCGGAAAATATTAAAATACTCCCCGAGGAGCATAATTTTCCGTGAGCGCTCAATTAATATACTTAGCGGTTTGTTTCCCGTCTCATTCCACTCATCTAGATGCAGATACCGGTAAAGAACCACAATTATCTACTTTACTTACAATAGGGATGATCACTTTAGTTAAAATGAATTGTTTCACATTATGCACGCCATAACTGACAACCGACACGAAGAAATTATTACTAAAATGCAGTAAATTTTGTACAGAACTTATATTTACGAAATTGGAAAGAACTTAAAAAGGTAGGTCCTTTGGCAGTACACAAACGTAACGTCACTTTTGTGTATTTCATTATTTAAAACTTCATAGTGGTGATAGTTTTAACAGTTCGAAAAAAGATGTTGATTTGACTTGACATTCATCGTGTCTATTCTCGAGAATTGCAGTTGTTACACTTGTGACCTACTTATTTATTTCCAAACAAAGATAATACGTAACTAAGTACAATGTACAGTTCGGTACACATTCCCCGGAATCCCACCTCATTGAAACCTAATGTCTAACTAAGGGTAAATAAACGTTACTCTTTTTATTACATCTTCAGAAGCTGTAGGGCCGTACATAGGATTAACTTTCCCGTATTTGAAACTCGTGTCCCGGATTTTCGAGGCGTTCGTTTTGTACCGTATTTGCGCCGATCGAAAAGAATAAAAGTAGAAATAAGAATCGGATTGACTTATTTCTATTTCACTGGATAGGCTGCCGTTTATTTGAACCTACGCATGCAATAAACATGTGAAGATACAAATGATACAAATAAAACAGTATTTTGTACCTTCGTTACTAAAAGAGTTAATTGGATTTGGTGACATGACACGCTTCCCTTTGACGACAGAGACTAACAGACACTTGTCTTATTAAAATTCCCTCCGCACGCTTTACCTCTTGACACTACACAAAAGTGGTGTTTTACAAAGAAATCGTGTCAGTGGAAAATACGTACATGATGAGGACAGAGAGATTCAACGCGGCGCTTGGCGCGGCGGGGAATCGCTAACAGACACCTATTTATTCAGATTTTTTTGCACAATTTTTGTGTCAATGTACTGTCGCTCGGGAATTACAGAAGTTATTATCAAATATTTTTTAACACTTCTTCAACTTATGTGTTATTATTGTTTCAGACCTTTAGCTTTTTAATTTTACTTAAAACTGAATGTTGGTATTTATTGCCTTTTCGTCATCATCATACTTTTCACATTATGGTCCTTACGACTGGGTTCCGCTTTCTGGGAATTTGCCTCGACTTCTATTCTATTTATCCCAGACATCTCCCTTTTCCACAGGAATTTTAAATATTATTTATTAGAAAACATTCACAAAAAAATTGATTTCCCGTTGATGGACACCTGTAGCCATACCATGAGTTATCAAGTAACGGTTACGCTAGATTTTGCTCGATCCGTGAAGCATTATATCGCGCTTGCACTGATTTATTGAAGCGAACGCGATGGACTGCTTTAAATATCGAGTAAACCCGATTACATTACCGTTATTTTACAATCCGTGGTACGGCTATAGATACTTTCAATTAATCGCCGTAAATCCTGTAGGCATTCTGTCTCGTAAAGTGTTAAAATGTTTATTTGCCCGTGCTTAGCTGGATTGTTCACCATCAGCAACACGCATTATTTATTACATTAATTCAGCGTAACGTTCTTGCTAACCGCGTTCATTCGGCTCGTTAACGAGTAGGTCAGTGGAGATAATACAGCGGCGACAGACTTCCGTCGGACTATTTTGTTGCGTTTCGCGTCTCGTTTGCGACGTCGACTCGTTTGCGCCTTGCTACGTGACAGGAAATGGCCCCACGAGCTACGTACGTTATACACGCGTCGCCTAATTTTTCGCGTCGACAAATAAATAAACACATTTGCCTACACCTCATTACATGATCTGTAGCTTAAATGTGCGCATCTTCCTTATATTTTGGTCAGGTGCGGTTGAATGGTCGCAATGAGGAAAATACATATTTCCTATTAACTGAGAAAAGCAATAAAAATCCGTTTTTTAAAAGATGTACTTTGATTGAATATTCTACTAGGTAATAAAAAGTCCAGTTAGTTATTGTATAAAAAATATACGCCGCCTCATGCCTCGTCAAATGCGAAGACAAAAATTAACGTCTTGTTCTGTCGATTACCTATAAGTCCGTTCCATAGCGCGTCCGTTTCATTGCGGATTCCCCCTACATCATTCAGTAGTTTCAAGGCACTTACCTACCCACTTACGAGTAAGTACAAATTTGAGCTCAAATGTTAAACCTTGCTCATCGCATTGGACGGAGATTGTTATTGAAGGATCAACAATAACAAACTCGCATACCATGTTTGTTTATTTACCCGCTCTGATCTTCAAATCCTGTACAAGGGATTGATTTGTTCCTGTATCGGATTTGTTCCCCGTCGCGTGCTCGCGAACCAAGTTATGTGTCGGCTTAGAAGCGGCTACCTGTGGGGTGAATTTTTATCCCGCCTCTTAGTATTCAGGGGCTGTAGGCCTATAATTCGCCTGAGGGTACGACCACAAGGGGCAACCGCGGCGCCTCCACTAGACTTAGGGGGCCTCCTTTGGGGTTCAGCCTGTCATTCTCTCGGAATAGTCGGAGCAATACGTCCGAGGGGTTGACAGGAACTAAACTTTAATTTGTATCTGAAACTGGGTCACAACATGCGGTTTTAACTTAATATTTAACAGTGTTGGTTTACCATGACCCTTCGAGCGACTTAATTGTAATTACAATGATTAGCTAAGCTTTTAAGTAGGCTACCTCTCGTAGTAGGATAACAAATGAAACGAGCGGCGACTGTGCGACCGAGATCGTCTGGTTTCAGATATAATAAATGTTGTACGAGATAAATTTAACTTGCAACATTAGCACCCTCGGTTCGACACAACGATTACGCAGCAACTGCAATTTTTCACTGTTGCCCACCCCTGCTGCTACAATTTATGACGCGGGAATGATTTTTCGACACCCATAAGTTAGATTTATATTTAACAGGCGAAAACTTGCCAGCTCCAAATCGCCGATGTAAGAGGAAAATCATTGCCGCTCTAAAAAGTAAAATAAAATGTGTGCTGACTCATGCTTATGGTCTGGCTGGCAAGCATTTCCTCGGTCGTTTCCGGGGATAGCTACCTACTATGTATTTTATGCTACTGGGTAACGTGTCTCACTGTGTTTCAGTGATGTTGAAGAGCATTTGTTGCAGATAAATATCATGGTAGATCAAACTTTATCGTCGTATAAAACTTTCTTGAGTCAAATATTGGATTCCTATGCAAAATCGAGACCGCCATTTTAGAGCCAACCAACCAACGTCATCTGGACCGCTCTGATCGCTCCATTCTAACTTTAATAATCGCATTTTTATTATGATATGGATATGATCTTATTCGTGGCGCGTTTCTCCTGCACTGAGATACCTACTTAAATAAAGGTATATTTAAAATGAACTTATCCAGTCCAGGTCCTGGTCCAGGACTAATTATCAGGGCTCCTGGACCCTAACCCAAAACAATTTTTTATATATTATGTTAAATATAATAAAATTAATTATCAGATATAGATGATGTTATGCACCTATGTTTCCAAGCTTTATTGGACCTTAACATACAAAAGTTGTAAAAAATATAGTGTGCAATTGTATAATGTATAATTTTTATTTCTAACTTTTATTATAAAAACTGTTTATAATTATATTGTGAAAATATTAAACTAGCTATGTTTCAGTAAATAACAAATAAGTATGTAGGTAGTTATAGCTAGGATCGTTGCTCCATTTGAGCCTATATGTAGTTTCAAGTCTATAATATTTTCAATATTTGTTTAGCTACTAACAAAACATGATATTGATAACGTTTTAACAATGGCTCGCATGAGTTGTATTTACAATTCAAATAGCTTTATTCGGTAGTACATAGTAGTTCAAACACAGGCAGCGTCCACACACAGCCAATTAGCCCGACCGAGCGCGAGATAAATGTAAGTAATTTATTACAATTCGTAGCAAACGGCCGCCATTACGTTTAAAATATAGCGCACTGAGCTTCAGTTTGCACCTTCACGAATTTAATGACGGCCATAGCCAGATTGCAGATTAACTTCGGTTGCAGCTGACAAATATGCGTACCGAACGATAATAATGTGTGCATTCTGGTTTACGGCTTCGTATTATTTGATATCAGTTTGATAAATTATATCAAATATCATGCTGAACGAATGTTGTAGATACATCGAGGCCCCTATACCACAAAACTTTACAAGCGTACAATTCTACAAAATTGACAACTTTTTGTATGGGAATTTATACAATTTTGTAGAATTTTACGCTTGTAAAGTTTTGTGATATAGGCCACAGGTGTCTTACGATGGTCCCGTTTTATCCATTTATCGTGCTACTTGTAACTTTCGCACTTGCATACTTGTTAGAAAGTGACGGCAACAGCGACAAACGAGTAGACGCAATACCATCATAAACCTACTGCACCCTCATTAATAAACCTGTAATATCAAGTTTAAATAGGTAAAAGGTGCATAGCTAAGATGCTAATCACTAACTCTCAGTTAGCGTAGTGTAGTTTTCTCAAGCCATCACTTGATTTTATTAGTGCGATATAGACTGAATAACTGAGCGTGAGCGATTATATTATATCATCATCATCATCATCAGCCAATGTTAGTCCACTGCTGTACGTAGGCCTCTCCTATTAACTAGGTATGCGTATAGACGCATTAGGAGGTAAATGCCCATAATCGCCACGCTGGGCAAGCGGATTGGCGATCGCAGTAATTATATTATATAGGATCTTGGAATATACACACTCGGGAATAAATATTATGTATTTCCACTGTCGGTAGTGCCGACTACCTACCTATACGATGGAAATACAGACGCTGTCTTGTAAGACGGTAACCAAATACCATTTTGATTTAAAATGTTGGTGGAATGTTTGATGTGTCTGAATGAGCCCTGTACTCGAGGTTCGCTTGTAAATCCGATCTTGTTAACGACGCATGAGGGGTGTTAAGTTTTATGCTTATTTTAATGTGTGATTTACTGTGCCAGGAGCGCGGCGCATATTTTAAATATTTTCCTGTATTTTTCACTCACAGCTTAGTAGTGCACTTCAACACTTTTTTTTGAGATTATGTTACAAGTACGATATTTAAGTATTGGTAATATTGTGTAATATACTGGACAAAATGAGCAGCGAAGCAAGTTCCGTGATTTATAAACTACCTATAATTTAGCTCTAACCATAAAATAATAAATTTAGCTTGAATATCTTTCAATGTGACATTTTTAAACATAAAATGTACTAGATATATTAGATGCCATATACCAAAGAAAATAAACCAGAGTTCACCAACGTCCGTGCATCTTTATGGCAATTGAGATAGAAACGCTTCGAAGATTATGTTTGCCACAGATGGAAACAATCCTATGCATAATAATAAATAAATAAATAAATATCTGGGACATCTTACACAAATCGACCTAGTCCCACGGTAAGCTCAATTATAAGGCGTGTTAATGTGTGTACCAGGCGACGGATATCAGTTTGATAAATTATATCAAATATCATGCTGAACGAATGTTGTAGATACATCGAGGCCCCTATACCACAAAACTTTACAAGCGTACAATTCTACAAAATTGACAACTTTTTGTATGGGAATTTATACAATTTTGTAGAATTTTACGCTTGTAAAGTTTTGTGATATAGGCCACAGGTGTCTTACGATGGTCCCGTTTTATCCATTTATCGTGCTACTTGTAACTTTCGCACTTGCATACTTGTTAGAAAGTGACGGCAACAGCGACAAACGAGTAGACGCAATACCATCATAAACCTACTGCACCCTCATTAATAAACCTGTAATATCAAGTTTAAATAGGTAAAAGGTGCATAGCTAAGATGCTAATCACTAACTCTCAGTTAGCGTAGTGTAGTTTTCTCAAGCCATCACTTGATTTTATTAGTGCGATATAGACTGAATAACTGAGCGTGAGCGATTATATTATATCATCATCATCATCATCAGCCAATGTTAGTCCACTGCTGTACGTAGGCCTCTCCTATTAACTAGGTATGCGTATAGACGCATTAGGAGGTAAATGCCCATAATCGCCACGCTGGGCAAGCGGATTGGCGATCGCAGTAATTATATTATATAGGATCTTGGAATATACACACTCGGGAATAAATATTATGTATTTCCACTGTCGGTAGTGCCGACTACCTACCTATACGATGGAAATACAGACGCTGTCTTGTAAGACGGTAACCAAATACCATTTTGATTTAAAATGTTGGTGGAATGTTTGATGTGTCTGAATGAGCCCTGTACTCGAGGTTCGCTTGTAAATCCGATCTTGTTAACGACGCATGAGGGGTGTTAAGTTTTATGCTTATTTTAATGTGTGATTTACTGTGCCAGGAGCGCGGCGCATATTTTAAATATTTTCCTGTATTTTTCACTCACAGCTTAGTAGTGCACTTCAACACTTTTTTTTGAGATTATGTTACAAGTACGATATTTAAGTATTGGTAATATTGTGTAATATACTGGACAAAATGAGCAGCGAAGCAAGTTCCGTGATTTATAAACTACCTATAATTTAGCTCTAACCATAAAATAATAAATTTAGCTTGAATATCTTTCAATGTGACATTTTTAAACATAAAATGTACTAGATATATTAGATGCCATATACCAAAGAAAATAAACCAGAGTTCACCAACGTCCGTGCATCTTTATGGCAATTGAGATAGAAACGCTTCGAAGATTATGTTTGCCACAGATGGAAACAATCCTATGCATAATAATAAATAAATAAATAAATATCTGGGACATCTTACACAAATCGACCTAGTCCCACGGTAAGCTCAATTATAAGGCGTGTTAATGTGTGTACCAGGCGACGATATATATAATAGATAGATACATACAGATACTTAAATACATAGACAGCCATGACCAAGGCACAAATATTAGTGATAAATAAATACACAAATAATGCCCTCGCCGGGATTCAAACCCGGAACCTCCAGCTTCGTAGGCAGGGTCACTACCGACTAAGCTACGGAGGCTGACATAATAATTTATAAACAATACGTTTAATATTAATATTTCTATTAGGTCTGTATGATAATGAAGCTATGATAGCGACGGGACACAATGCCGAGAAACCCTTTAAGTTTACCGGCGTTTAGAATTAAATGAACATTACAATACGGAGAATAGTTCCACACACTGGCCTAAGTAAACAGATGTAGTGTCCATTAACATATCCGAACGGGCGGCAGCATTATTCCATATGCTACATTTACAGGACACTGCTGAGTCGATAACCTGAGTTTGCCATAATAAACTATCCTTAGTTATGGTAAATAGTTCTGGGCAGAGTTGGGCAAAAAGTAATATGACTACTTCTGTATATTACATTTGTATGTGTACTTACAAAATATATATTACAAAGTACACATACAAAAGTAATCGGAAGGAGTAATCATATTACTTTTTGCCCAACTCTGGTTCTGGGATTCCGGCGAACAATTTACGTAGGTACGAAATTGCATGAATGGATTGTTTTCTTAAATTAATTCATTCAATTTAATATTCATGCATTTTTAAAGATACGTACCGTCAAACATAAGGTCGTTCTAAAATTTGTATCGTGAGTCATTCCTGCATATTATTTCAAGTGAATCTCCAGTTTAGTATTTACGTCACATTCTAGCAAATTGGTACTTGACTCCTCTTGAATGTATCTAAAGTCTATGATATAAGTAGGTAAATGCCTTTATGTACTTACTGAAATGGCTTGTATAAGCTTACTTACGATAATCATTAAACATAAATATGTACGTACTAGTCAAGAACTTGTCGACTTAAATGTGAATAGTCAATTTATCGTCTAAAAGTTTTTTTTTTATTTGACCATGGGTTTTTCGTAGGTACATGATATATTATTACCAGAAGGCGCAGCTTGGGTGACCCCCCCCCCCCCCCATATGGTAGACTGATGAAGGTCACAGGAGTCCGTTGAATGCGGGTGGCGTAGGACCGATCATTGTGGCAATCTTTAGGGGAGGCCTATGTTCAGCAGTGGACGAAGACGTCCATGAAAGATCATCTGATATGATAAAGATGATGATATCAGCACAAGGATATTCCCTATTATATTGGATGGCCCAAGAACTCGGCTCGCTCACATTGAAACAATAAAGCTAGTGATGGGAATGGGCACAGGCAGCGAGCTCTTCCGCCCGCAAGCTGGGCCCAAATTGCGGCCGCGCAAGCAAATATGTAGAGCGCCCTGATTTATGATGATATATTGCGGAGAATGCACGCCGTCAATGTTATATGATATTTTAAAATAATGTGCATGTAGTCATGCGCCGTTGCGAAAATCCGGACTTCGACCCGCAATATTTCTACACTAATATCGTTACGGTGGTGCTCCATTGACGTTACAAAATGGTATAAATAAATATCTTGGGACATCTTACACAAATCGACCTAGTCCCATAAAATCTTAAGTTCATTTCAGAAAAAATTTGTTTTGAAATTAAATCTTCATAATAAATGAACTGCGTGTAATAAATAATACGAGTACCTACCATAAGAACCTCAGCTTTAAAACTTGGGACAATTACCTTAGACAAGCCTGAGAAATCATTTATTTTTGCGATATTTGACCGAAATAGGTAATAACCTACTCCTTTACATTTTCTACGTATTTAAAGATACGTTTACAATGTCTCCTTTATATACCAGCAGCGAGAAATTTCGAGTCAGGGCCAGGGAACATCGTTACATGCACCCAACTTCTTTTCTAACGTACTTTCTTAACCCTCCTTTAACTTTAACTTACAGTTAGATTACTTATCGAAGGCACCCCTAGATTCTATTTTGTATGATAGGCAATTTCGCACTCGATGTGACACCCCTGCATTTTTTGATAAAAAATAATAAGCCGTAAGAAGTGGAGGGAAGTTCCGCCGCGTAACGACGTAGTTTCCTAACGATGCTTCACGGGACCGCTGAGCGAGGAAAACTAACTGAACTTTATAGATTTTCAATAATAATATGTTTGATTTAAATTATTTCCAGCTTGGAATATTGATATGAGGCCATTCCATATGAAATCATCAAATGAGGTGCGCTGCATGCTTTCCGATTTGTATGGAAAAAATCATGGATGATAATATAGGTATGCTTTACATAAAACCGTAGTTGTTTAATTTTTAAACAGCCTAACAGCCAGACAACATAGGTCTGAAGTTTAAAAATAAGCGATTTTTGAGGTCGATGAAAATTGCTTTAACTTTTTTTTAATGTGTGAAGCTGAATTTTATTATATGTTAATTTACTATTTAATATGTGTACTTGTACATGTATGTATTACAGTATGTATATTTTTATTACTTATTGTATGACAAACTTCTAAAACTTCATGTTATTTTGCTAATGTTCAGTGATGTTCAGTAGCTTTTATTGGATTGCTCGCTTGGTCTATTTTTGAATTTAGTTCTTCTAACTTAAAAAAACAGTAAATTACAAAACCAGTTTTGTAGAATTTGCTTTTTATGACGTTAAAAAAAACCATGTTTGGCAAAGTTTAAAGATCTGAAAAGTACACAGAAGAGAAGTACTTACTTTGCCCTTTGTAAATCATCTTTATTTATATTGTGTTATTGATTTTTGAAAGAGATATGATTTTTTGAAATCTACAAGTTAGCAAGAAGTTTCAAAGTAGTTGTTTAAGTTAATGTTTTTTTTTATCACGGACAACATTTATAAACGTAATAAACAACAAAATGATGATTGTTGATTCCCTCGTTTACTATGTACAGTCAACCAAAAAAGTGGTACACCACTTTCTTGATGGTAAGCATGAAAATGCTAGTGGCACCTCTTATAATACGTCTGAAATAGGGTACTTATAGGTTTTATTACACATGCCTACTGTCTTTAGATAAGAGTAATGATGTTGATTCAATAATGCGATAACAATAAAAAATACCAGGTCGTATCATAATTTTGTGCCAGTTTCAAACGGCACCTTACGAGCCGGAAGATATTCCTACTCCAAAAATGTTAATGTCGTAAAGGTAGTCAGGTAATAATACTTTACACACACACACACGCAAATATATACATTACATATTTGTTACAAGCTTTTTTGATGACTTTTGCATGATATGAACATGAATTCGTAAATCGTGCATGAACACAAGGGTCATACACACTGACATGCTTAATTATTTACATCGCAACTTAAATAAAGGTTCTTGTTGTTGTTAATGACTAATAAAATATAGTTATGAATAATTTAATGTGTTTTATTTAAAATAGTGAAGTCATAGAGCGCCGGAAAATAGTCGTAAAAAGTTCCGAAAAATGGACATTAAAAAAAATCATAATTCTCACAGAAATCGAAAACACAAACCAAATGAAACGGATTGAGAGTTGGTACTATATTTTGTATAACTTTTTGGATTTTTTTATATTGCCAAACATGATGAAATTTGAAGTCAAAGTTGAGCAATTTCGTAAAATGGCCAACTTTACCATTCTTTTATTCAGCTAAATGAAAAGTTTGTGATCAAACCCTCAGTTATTTTATGAGAGCAATACTTGTACTATACAGTAAAAAAATATTAATTCCCTACGCCTAGTAGACATGCTGCAAAATCCAATAGAAAATGGGCGGAATTTGAAAATATTCACAAAACTTTCAACATTTATGATGGAATAAGTAAAATAGCTTGATGCATATTGATAATAACATTTTAAAGTACGTTTACTAGAGAATCAGAAAATATATATATATAAAATGTATATTAGTGACCGAAACAAATTAACATCGCTTCTCGTGGAACCTCAAAAACAGGTAAATTGAAACTTAAAGCGGGCCCCATCTGGATGAGCAGCAAGTAAAAAAAAAAGTATTGACGGTTTACGTACAACTTACTTAAGACTATCATCCTTGATTTTTTTCAAACTGTTTAAAAATCAGTCAGCGCGGAATCAAATCAGAATCTGATGATTTCATATGGAATGGCCCTATAACTATTATTGTACGGTATACATACCGCACATTGCCAACTCAGCGAAATTATTCATAATTGCGTAAAGCTATAAAACACGAGTCAGTACGCGTTCATAAATACAAATACAATTACAAAAATAAATAAATACAAATAATTTATTTAATGAACATAATCAGCATGTAACCCACTAACGCGGTTTTATAAATATAGTATTTTAAAGTGTCAATAAAGTGGTTACTTTTGGCAGTATTTTGACTTATCATTTAATCAAGCAATCTAAATAATATAATTGGCATATGCGACACTGACATCCCGTGCAATTAGCTTGAGTTATTTCAAGCCCATTAAAACTAAAACCGAAAGCCCTATTAAATAGATACTACGGGGTTAGCTGAGCTTATTTTATTAACGTTTAATTTATTCCATAATAGGTTTCTGGATTCCTCTAGGCAACTACAACAGGGAAAGATGCAACATGAATATGCTTCATTATATTTTTCTACGAAGCCAACCGCTATTCAATGATGAATAAATGAAAATATTGCATAATTATCTACCAATCAATGTACTTAGGTAAAAACTCAAGCACAGTATATACCGGGTGGCCCATTCAAATCGGTCAGTATGGGAAAGTCTGAAACTAATATAAGATATAAGTAAGAAGATTTGTTCTTAGGAACCATGTCATTGATTTTGATAATAAGGAAACTGCGCTGATAAATACGAAAAAAAAATTTTTTTTTCTTAACATTTACACAATAAACACCTAGTAAAATAAATTTAAGTACGTGAAAACAATGAATTCCATTCATTTTAGACATCATGTTTCTTAGAGACATTTACTGCTTAAGACCTACACAAACGATATCTGAATAGAAATAGTGTATGTTTATTTTTTCAAAACAACCGGGTTCGATTCCCTGGCTGTACAGTTTATTTTTCAAATGTATGAAAGCAGTTTTTCTTTTTATCAAAATCGATGACATGGTTCCTAAGAACAAATCTTCGTATGTCTTATAGTTTCAGTCTTTCCCATACTGACCGATTTGAATGGGCCACCCTGTATATTATACCCATCTTATTTCGTAGTGTACCTATCAACAATATTAGTACGTTTATATTACGATACGAATTTCCTTTTCGAACGTTTATCGTACGACGTTTTTCAGTACAGATGACCCTCCGAAGTTTCGACCTGATATAAAATGAACCACTTCTCACACTAGCGCGTAAAAAAAGCACCATCTGTACTAAAAAAAATATTTCAGTTTAAATGATTATTCATAAGTATGAAACGTCTATTGCAAACTCTGTACTAATACATTCGGCGTGCCCACTTGCCCAGTTGCCTACTTAAGTACTCCATTTATCCTCAGTAGATGACTCAAATAAACAATTTGAGAACAGGCATCGATAGAAAACCCATAAGATAATTTCTTTTTTTTTTCAATACATATACGTTTCGATACCAACGATTGTAACATAAGCTAATTTGTACGAATCGATGTCGCAGTCAACTTCATTCAGTAACTTTTAACCCCATAAGCCTATCTGAAATCTGTTTAACGCTAGTTGACATCGCAAGTTGCGTGAATGACCTCGCATGCTCATTGTGATGCATGGAGGCGGCATGGCTCGGGAGTAAAGTACCAGAGCAGAGTGATAGGACCCTGTGTTATTGTGAGATTATAATATAAAGTAGGCCCCTAGTTTAGCGTAAAGTCTCGAACCTGCGATCGCCAACCCGCTTGCTGAGCTTTACCTTCTACTGCGGTCATAATCATAACGCATATGTATTTAATATGAAAGGCCTACGTCCAGCAGTAGACTGTAATAACTTGATTATGTATGAGTTACCTATCTGATGCGTCACGTGCACAGCGACTTACTGACCACAGAAAAGATGATTTTCGTTTGATGTACCCATAAGAATACATTTGTTACCACCCCAAATGTTCCCGTGGGTGTCGTAAGAGTCGACTAAGGGATTAAAGTGTCAATTAATGTTTTTTATAGATGATGATGAGCAGCATCATAATAATGGACACACTACTGCAATCGCCAACCCGCGCTTGTGTTTATGGGCATTTACCTCCTAATACGTAGTTAATAGGAGAGGCCTACGTCCAGCAGTGGACCGAGAGAGGCTGATGACATAACGACTTTGTTCGTTGTTTTGTTTCTTTACTCTGTGGCGGCTTCATAACGCGAAGCTGCGGCACGCCGCGACACGGGAGCCTCTGCTCCGGAAAAGCTCTGTTAATATTATCTGGCGATCGTTTATTATACAGAGTGGAACGGGACGACGATCCTTCCCGCTACCGACCGAGTCTATCAACCATTACCAATACCAAGAACTTTCAGTATAGTACCAACAACCTTTAAAAAAATGTAACCCCTCATACAAAGTGAGTGATTCGTTAGTGTTCAATTCGATGTTGGTACCATAATGAAAATTCATCGTAACGTTTGGTACAGGATCGTCATTCCTTTCCACCCTGTATACGCCACGCAATTCTGTTTCCTAGTTTGGCCTTAAATTAAGTTAAACGCTAGCAAAAATTCAAAAAATAAGGATTATTTTAGTGCCTTTTTGGCACGGAAAAGTAGCCATTTTATGAAACGATTTTTTTTCTAAATCTGAAAAACATTGTTGTTTGTATCCAATTTATTTGTGATTCAAACTTCATAAATATTATATTCCATACAGCTGTCTTAAGTCTAAAACTAGATTTATAACATTGCTCATCTCAATTAAAATAACTCGGCAAGATGTCAACTTGCTACACCCACCTATTCGATTTTTTCCGTAAGTGTGAAGCTTCTATCGTATTAGTCCAAATTCGGATCTAGGGACGGTTTTTGATTTATGATCACACAATTTCGTCCTCTCGGCTATATAAAGATCACCCTACTGCAACATTATTCAGTAAACTCTACTGTAATATTTTTAACGTACACACGTTTTACATAAATACAAGTTTTCCCATTCAGTAGTCAGTTGCCCCCATTTAAGGTTTAATCACCATTAACATTATTTTTGTTATTAACATTATTTTTGTAGGCATACTAGGCAGGTATCACCTATTGTATTGGTATACACAGTATACCTATTATATTGTATAGGTACATACATGTACTTATGTAAATATCTACCCATAAACGATACAAACTAAGTAAATAATTATCAGTCTCATGGTAAACTTATCTTCTTATATAGTTATTTTTGTAACTTGGTGTAATTATTTAACGTTGTCATTACGCTAATGGAAACAGCTCGGTTCTTTAAGTTCCCGGTTCTACTGAGAGACAAATAGTTACCTGGAAAAGTGGCTCGCGGGACGCCGCATTGGCCCACTTAAGTGACTGCAATTCCATTTCGCATTGAATAGCTTGACATTAACCGTTTCCGAGTATAAGTAAATAGTGAAGTCAACAAATTACATTTTAGATGCAGATAGTGGGATGTAATATCAGAGGACATTAGTCTAGAGCCTCTAATGTGGTGTTGTGCGTTGGCAAGCGCAGCGGCGTCCGCTGTCGATGTCCCGGCGAGATTTATCGCCGCCCCGCCCCGGCGTGGGCCCCGCTCCGGTTCATTTCGAGAAGACGATCGAGTTTCATTTTTCTTTCCGTCTCTTGACGGTAATGGACTGCTAAATGTCTGCTTGCAAACTCCGCGTCACCAGACGTCCAGATCTACATTTATATCCTTTTTACGGACCATTCCAAACGAGAGCAGTTCTTAACACGCCCCCGAATAGGTATAAAAAGGAATTTGTTACAAACATTTTAAAGTACCGTGTCGCCGGACGTGGCTTTATACGAATCCTGTTTCTACTGAGTAAAGAGATTTAAGGAAGACAAAGCAGTGAGAGAGGAAATTTTATGATTGTCTGAGCAAGGAAGCCAGGTCTTGTACGGCGTCATGAAAAAGTCGTAAATGTTGCGTACTCGCGTGTACGAGTGAAATTTTCTACTTGAGTGGTCGCGCGATCCATGGAACATGCAAAATTTACGATTCTTGCCTCTTGTTCGTTCCGTTTTACAATACCTTTACTTATATGTTTACGTACGTAGGATGCCCTGAAAATTTCGGGAATTTAATACTTAGGAACGTATATTTGACATGTGTTTTACCTCTTTCTTACAAGCATAGTCTCATTATTCGAAAACACTGGCCACTTAGAAAAAAAAACAATGTCCGATTTTCAATTGTTTTTTAAAGTCGTTGAGTCGCTGGTGAAAATGGAGCTGTCCCGCGAAAGTTTTAGAGCAATGATTTATTATGACTTTAAAAGTGGATTAACACAACAACAATGTGGAGACCGATTAACTATTGCTTTTAGTAGTGACGCACCTTCAAAGACGACCATATACAGGTGGTATTCGGAATTCCAACGTGGCCGTGTGTCTCTTGCGGATGACGTACGTGAGGGTCGACCGAAAACGGCCGTTACCGATCAAAACATCGATGTTGTTCGCCAACTGATAAAGGAAGATAGGCATGTTACATACCGGGAGATTCAGGAGACTTTAGGCATTGGAATGAGTCAGGTACAAGTTATTTTTACAACAAGAGTTGGGCGTGCGGAAGTTTATTTTCCCGGTGGATTCCTCACTTGTTATCTGACGACCAGAAAACGGTACGTGTCAATTGGTGCCGCAAAACTTTAAAAAGATTTAATGGAGGAAGCTCAAATGCCGTTTTTAGTATTGTGTCAGGTGACGAATAATGGATTTACGCATATGAGCCTGAATCGAAAAACCAATCTCGAGTTTGGGTTTACGAAGACGAACCGAAGCCGACAAAAGTTGTTCGTTCTTGCAGCACGATCAAAAAAATGGTAGCCACGTTTGTCTCCAAATCGGGTCACGTGGCGACTATCGCTCTTGAAGATCGGAAGAACTGTCAATTGCCGATTGGTATATAGGCGTTTGTTTTACCGATTGTTTTTTGCTGAACTGCGAAAAACTAACCCTAACCGCCGTATTATACTACACCATGATAATGCCAGCCCTCACACCGCTCAGAAGACAGACGACTATCTGAAGGGCGAAAACGTCGAATTACTGGACCATCCTCCGTACAGCCCCGACCTAAGTCCCAACGATTT